>JAQGAI010000741.1:0-17903 GCA_034696905.1 Lepidocyrtus violaceus
GGGAGGGTTGGGGATGGACTAGTAGGGGTAGGAATAGTTCCACCGTTACTTGTAGTTACAATTGACTCGATGCATCGATACAGGAATAGGTAGTCATCCTGGAATTGGAAAATAAAATAAAAGCTCAGTTAGTCTGATAAACCAATTTAGGAAATATTAGTTGTTATGACTTAACGAACGAAAACTGTTATATTTCTTACCGGAGACTTCCATACGTTCGGTCTTTGTTCGTGGTATAATTTGGCATACATATAAATGTCGGTGTGATTCTCATACTGGATTTGTTTCATACAGGTTGACAAACAGCAAAATGTGGCTGCTTCCGTTCCACCAAATCTACATGAAAAAAATTAACCAAAGTAGTGGGTTTAGAGTTGGAATGGCATAAAGATGTATATGTATGAATTTATAAAACAAACTGTTTGCTCCGTACCTATCTACAACTGCCACAGGGCCTAAATGAGATTCCCGGATGTACTCTTGCACATGATTGACAAGATTGAGGACTGAAGAAATCGGAGGGGCTACTGAATGGGGCCACATCGGGAAGTGGATCATTTTGACTGTTAGATCGTAATCATCCTGCAGTGACTGCAGGGAGAAATCCCGATAAATGAGCCCATTTGACTCTGTCTCCTGCTGATTGTTCACTCGGAACGTGTCATAGTCCTGGCCTTCGTGAGGGGAGGGCCAAAACGTTGGATATTCTTGATCGTCCATTGCAGTGAGGACAACAACGGTTTGGACGTTGTGATCCCATAGCATCTGCCAAAACTCTGCGATTGTACTATCGAGGGGGTGTTGAGTTATGATGAACTCTTGCAGTTTACGAAATCCTAAAGAGAAAGAATAACGAGCACGTTGAAAATTAATATAACTAAAACAACTATATTTATAAATGTTTGCAAAGTTATTTTAAAAACTGTTTAGAAACTCTACCTGGAGCAAAAGTAGCATTGATATATTCACTTCCTTCCACGCCTGGTTTTGGAGTAATTGAAACCCTGTACGTATCCGTGCAAACATTGTCAATGTTTCTGTTCTTCCCTAAGTTGCACGCTTTCAATGCGGCTGATTGGTGAAAGTCCTTTGGTACAAATTGTGTGACGAGCTATATATTCAACGAAATCAAGCCATTCAAAATTAAGAAGTTTCAATCGCCAATGTTTCAAATGTACAGTAAAGTAGCCTATAGATGTATAGCATTTTTCGATGACAATGTACCTTGTACTGACGTTCCAGTAGACAAGACACTTCAGACTTCTCATCAGCGTAGCTACCAGACAACAGATTGTGAACGTATCTTGGTAAGTACGCAATATTCACGTTTGTTTCTCCGCTGTAACGATAAGAGTCATTTATTAGATCAGTATTCTACAAATGCATGTACTCGTATTACTTCTTGAAGCAATGTTCATCCATTTAGATAATTATGGTCTTACCTCTCAATGGCTTCTAGCATTGCATCGTGAATGAAAATATACTGCTCTTCAGTCTGAACTAAAAAGTTTCTTTGCTTTCGAATGTGATTTAAAAATCCATATATATTTAAATCCCCTCTCGCCCGGATTTGTCGTAACATGGCATCCAAAACAATATACGTTCCCGTCCTACCAACTCCAGCACTGAAATTGTAAAATCATAACTGATCAGTATACAACAGCTTTACAAGATAATAATGCTCTGCTTCCAGCAATTTACGACAATGTTTCTTTTAAATGTGTCAAGGGTATGCCCACCTGCAATGTACAATGATAGGTCCACCCTCTGGTGGATTAGCTGCCGAAGACTTCTTGACAAAGCTTAAAACTGGCAGGGGATGACTAGGGGTGCCGTGATCTGGCCAGTTAGTATAATGGTAGTGATACACCGTCCTTTCGGAAACAATTTGCTTCTTCTTCTTTAGCTGTGACCCAGAAACCGGCTGATTACATTTATGATGAATGTAATTTGAAAAATGATGCGAACAAAAAGATAAAACAAAGCCCAAAAATTAAAATTTGCAAACCAAAAGTAAAAACAAATGCATAAAAATATTGTTTACTTAAATGGTAATTTACCTTCAAATGCTTAAGAGAGAAAGTCCTTATGGTATATGTAGACAGCACATCCTCCTTAATCAATCTGACTTGAATAACCCCATATGTCTCGATACCCTCCTTGGGCCAGTACATGTCACACTTTTTCTGTAAATGAATTCATCGTTAGATTTTACTCCTATTCAACGCAACGTTTGGGTGTCTTGAAAACTATAACAAGTTGAACTCAACGTACCCGTCCCCTTTCCACTAAATTGGTGATCATGACTATGATGTGGACATTGTGCTCCCAGACCATCCTCCAAAAACTGTCAAAAGTGGAAGGGAGCGGCCCCTGAGTGCCAATGTACGCTTGAGGTTTGCGGAAACCATCAATATAGTTGGCATTGACGTAATCAACACATTTCTTCTGCCCCGGCATGGGTTGAAGTCTCACTCTTGTATGATCATCTAGTGAAATTAAGCAAATCCCATATTGTTTACCAAAATTTAAATGAATGAAAGCGGAGATGTGTGAATTAAATTTAAATTAATTTTTGTTTCATACATGCTACAATGTTCAAGTATCGGTTTTTCTGCTTATTTTCTGGATGTTGTGAGTGTTCAGAAGCAAAGTCCTCTTGAACGGACGCTGACTGAATTAGTTCGTATTCTTTGGAAAAGCCGATATCACCATCTGCATGCAACTCGGTGACATGCTTTGGAAAGATATGCGCAGGGATTGCACGTTTTAGTTCATCTGTAGAGTCGCCTTCCCATCCAGTCCCACCAAGGAGGGGTGGAATACGAGGGGGATCATCTAGATAATAGTAGGCGCCTTGAAAGCAGCGTCTAAAAATTTGCAATGAGCATATGGTAATTAGGCACGTGCACAATAGGATGATTTGGTGTCTCGTATTATTCATCAACATTAAGTTATAAGTACCTCCAAACAACCACGGCAATAAGAAGAAGTAAGAGGGCGAATGAAGCGCAAACGGTTACTGCGACCATGGTCGGCGTGAATTCGTGTGCGGTTCTTGGCGATGTTCTGATTTGTACTTTTTCACAATTGGGCTTCATTAGAATTTTACGGGAGTCGGAAAACTGTCCTTTGTACACTTTCTCCGTTTCCAGGACACTTCTTGTCCCGCCTCTGATTCGGACTTCGTACATCATGTTAGTCGTCATATTTTGAAGAATGGTCTGCACACGGGAATGGAAATGAATAAAAGTCATAAGTAATTGGCCAAATTATTGTAAATCTGTTTAAAAAAAGTATACGCTATTGAGAACTACAACACATACGGATTGTTCCGCTGCCTCTGAATTAGCAGCAACCGTGATTTCCTCAAAATCCTTCCATTCCTCACTTCGGTAGTCGATGTAGAAAAAGTCGATCGAGTTGTAGAACTTGGTCGGACGTTGCCATTCAATATAAAGAGCATCTTCCGCCAAGCAAGATACGTTCACAATTCTGGGAGGACTGGGACCCCTCACATCCGTCTTCACCACGATAGTGTCAGATGACTCCCCTTCATTCTTCCAAGTGAAAGGTTTCACCCAAACTTTGTACTCCGTGAAAGCCTCTGCAAACATGAATGACATTAATATGGCATTAGATTTCTGAAATATTTAAAGAGATGCATAATATGGCTCGGTACATACAAAATATAAGTCAAATGTTCAAGATTTATCCTGTCTTACCTAATCCACTCAGGGCAAACTTCATGTGCTCTAGCGGTTGCTTGACTGTTTCCACACCCGTGAAATTCCTCCACATGTAAAATACCCTGTATCCTTCAATCTTTCCATTTGGTTTGGAAGGTTCAGACCAGGATAGCTCCATCATGGAATCCGTCACCCATGTCACCGTCACATTCCTTGGCTTTTCAGGAACTAGGATTAGCAAATTCACAAAAAGATTAGCATTACCTTTGCAAGAGCATGTTATCATTTAAGTAGAAGCTACGCGGTTTAGTAACATATAACTATATGTATAGTAATACAGCAACTCGTTTTCGAATCTCTCATCGTTATGAAATCTTTGTTTCTTGGCATTGATAAACAATGTAATTTAAATTGGAGGATAATTTCATACAAAATGGGAAGCAAAAATGGAAATGTTAAGTCATGAGGTAAATAATGCTGACGGTTTTAACCAATCTGGAGGTTGGGTACCAGTCCGCATGTGTATTACGTTTCAAATCACGTGCAAATGCGTCATCAGATTAAGTAATATGCAAAACATAACATTGCAAATTGCAATATATTATGCGTTCAATCTATGATTTCTAAGCAATTGGGTGAAAATGATAAAATGCGATGTTAAGGATTACAATATAAATCCTGATCCGTTAAATTGGGCCGATACTGATAATCCGTTTCCGACGGGCTGCCCTCATCATATCCCTCTTCATCCTGCGCAACGTTGGACTGACTATTCTCCCCGTACGTCTCCAGATCCGGTATTTTGCTAATGGGATGATGATGAATCTCCTCCTGAACATCTTCCGGCGTCAAATAGAACTTTCGTTCCCCATCCGCCACACTGTACGACGGATATTCCGAGTCTTGAAGTCCACTTTCGAAATTCGCATCCCGCTCAGCAAGCCGCTCCTGATGACGAGTCTTTGTTGCAGGAGTGGCCTCGGCTAAGGTGGGACTTCCGTGATGGAAGTGAACCACGAGAAGGGACACTAGCAACAGAACCAACTTGCTAGACATTTTTGCATGCAGAACTCCCCTCCACTGCTGCTGAAGCAAACTATCCTTGCGGCCTCCTCTCCTAACGTTATGTCGAGTAGGAGGATGTTGATGCGGATGACCATCACGATGATGATCTTCGAGTGCGAAATAGGAAATGTCACTTTTCCTTTTTAATACACGGTGAGCATGAGCACTGATCGAGCCAAGCGTCGGGGAGGATGATGATGATGATGCAGAGGATCGCGAATCTGGGAAGGACGATGGCAGTGTTGTCTTCGAATGAATGTTACGACACCCATTCATTACACCCTCACACAGACTGTCATCCTTTTGCAGATAATCACTAGTTATGTTTTTGTTCCCATCATCTCCCCCTTTTTTGCAATGGCTCGCACAATCATAATCATTATCGTCGTAATTATTATGAACGCTAGTATTGCTATTTCTATCCCTAGCACTATCGTCGCTGCAGTATTCGGCCGTCATTGTTCAGCTTTCTGCCACTCTATTGGAGTTCCTGATTCTGATGCAAATGCAAAGCATTTTTTATGCATAAGAGTTGTTGTTTTTTTTTTTGCTAATAAAAGTTAGAAATAGAAAGTGAGTGAGTTATATTATTTTTGTCTTTCTATTTTTTTCTCAATGGAAGGAAATTTTCAAAGTTCCTCCGTCGCATCCATTACTTAATATTATGCAGAGCTAATGATGATATGATAATGAATTTTGTTGGTAGAAAACAGGGCAGATATGCATAGAAGTATACTTATTAGTCTGGTTCTGGCTTGTTCTCAAGGAACCGTCTTTATCCTTTTATAATTATTGTCTTGAAGACATGCAAAGATAATGAGATCGCGGTTTTCTCTCTCTCTCTCTCTCTCTCTCTCTCTCGTGGCTTTTTGGCTATTCTGTTTATTTTAATTAAAATGAAATTTTTTCGTGAACTTCACTCCCTGTTTTCTAATTGTTTAGTGGAATTGTAAAAAAGCGAAGTGCTTTCAGTCCTATTCATAGAGTCATGCTAAAATACTTAGCATTAGTTGTGCTCGTATTATGTATTATCACTGCAAGATTTGCAAATTGCAAGCTTCATCGCCAGCGAATATGCTAGCTTAACAAAACAAAACACTGTCTATCGTGCTATTCCTCTTCGAGTCTTAAAACGGCCTTCAATTGATGCAGCAGCACTAAAGAAAGTTTTCCGCCTTAAGCCGTCTTTCTGTTTTTAAGTTGTGGCAGTCAAAGTCCCACAGTTTTTTTTTTGCAAATATTGAAAATTGAACTGCAAAATAAGCAAACTTCAACACTCAACTGTTCGTTGCACTCTTCTCCCGTAATTATAATTATTTTTACAACAATCAATGTCTTTATTATGTATTAATTGGATGTTGTTATTTTTTCTTATTGAATCTCAAAAGGCATTCATGATGATAATGAGACCAGGCAGGAGGCTACTTTATGGATTGAAACTCAATTGCTTGGCAAATGTCAACATGTCATTCATATTATTACGCTAGACTGATTGCGCCGGATATCCAACACTCGCTTCTTCTATTATTGACGACTGATTAGAGCGAAATTGGCGTTTCACTTTTATTCACTTCTTCCGAGAATCATTATCTTATCGTGTTTCACATTTCCATTGATGATGATGAAGATGACGGGAGTGATTGAGACATGCATGCAAACTGATTGCTCACCAATTTATTACATGCGTGGTTGCTTATGTAAAGTATTATAGTAATTTCCACTTCCTTCCTGTATCCCGCCTGGCGCTTGTCTAATAATTTTTGCAATGCAAGCGATAGTCCAAATCCAGAGGGAAGAGATGCTGAACTTGGTAAACAGACTTGCAATTTAAAAAAAAAAAAAACTAAATGGAACTTAACTGACGGAAATCATCAAAATTGATCTATAATTTTACGACTGATCTCTCTGGTTAAATTTTCTTTTAGCCCAGCACTAAACACAAATCCCAGTCATAACATGACTTTAACGAGCAGTTTGATCATAATAATCCCTTATTAGTTTATAGTCTACTGCTTGCTCCATCATTTTATTTCCAGTCTTTCTAACTATTATTATTATTTTTCCTGTAATATATAATCAGCTTCGTCCGTCCAGGATTGACGATAGAGGCACATTTATTTATTGCACGACAACTTCACACACACTCACACAACAACAAGCTTGTAATTCAACTCCAGTCCATGATTGATTCTTAAGAGGAAAAAATTAGGAAAGGAAATGGTACACATAAACAGGGGACGATGATGATCTTCATCTCATCTCCTCCACGACGGAACCGAAATCCAATACAGTTTTTTTTTCTTGTATAAAAAAAAATCTATTCATCCTCTCCGATCCTTCCTGAGAGCTGCTTCTGTTCCTTGTTGTTCATCTCCCCGGCGACGACGACACGACAAGATCAAGGAAGAGGAAGGGAACTACCGAAAAAATTACATCTTGCGTAGAACAGAACTATATTTTCCTTTCCCTTTCTCTCGACTTCTGTTGGGTTTCATTTAGTAAACAGAGATCTCCAGGAGGAGGCTGCTGCTGAGGACGATGATGTTGATGGCCATGATGATGGTGATGATGATTATATGTACAGTGATGTTATTTCAGAGAGGAACCACACACACACCAGAGAAGCACATCTTCTTCCCTTCACTTTTTTTTCTCCTTCTTTCAAAAGTACTTTAAAAGCAAAAAGGAACTGGCTTGATGATGGAATAGAATTGCCCAAAAAAAAAACATCATCTTCAAGAAAAAAAAAATTGGAGAGAACATCTGCATCTTCTTGTACAATCCTTCCTCCTCCTCACAAACTGCAGAATATACCAAGCAAATGCAATACTAGTGAGTAAGTAGTAGAGAGAGGTATTATATGACATGTACATGTACTTTATACACTGTTTTTTTTATCGTAATCGACTACACGATGCACGAGAACGAGCCTTCTCTCTACAACAGCTCAACTCTGTTCCTCCCGACTCTCTCGTTTAGTGCAGAAGGCAGAAGGAGAGAGGGACGGACAGCCAAGAGCTCTCTGCAATATCGGAATCTCACTCACTCTCTATGCTGCAGTAACAACAACAAAGCAGCAGAGGAATAACAGTTAGAGAGGAGCAGCAAAGCAAGCAGCAGCCTTTTGTTGATATCATTTCATGAGAGAGAGAGTATATTTGCTGGTGGAATGGAAAGCTTCAGAGAGGAGGAGAAGAGAAGTTAGGTTAGGTATGAATGAGTATAAGAATGAAGTTTTTTAAAGTTATAATTTTATGACTGGTCCGCAACTACTATTACTACTACTACTGCTGACTGACTGCTACTCAACTCAAGCAATATGCCCAGTTTGCTATTATCATCTCCGGTGGTGGTGGTTTTATGTGCATTGCACGCCTGTTTTTATGGCTTAGTAAATAACATGAACTGCACAAAAGAATGGGGAAGGAAAGGAGATGGGATGAGATGAGGGTTAGTTTTCAAACATTGAATATAAAAGTATTGTTGCTGTTGGTGTGGTGTGGGTAGGTAAAAGTGCGAAGAAGGGATATAAAGAAAGATAGATATTTTAGATGGATGATGGGACTAGCACGACTTTAGTGTTGTCTTAATTGTGCTGATCTGATGATGGTTGCTGAGGCTGATGCTGATATGATGATGTCTGTGTGTAGAGCACTGTTGAAAATGAAATTTTTGAGTAAAATGTTGATGAGCAGGATGATATGCTCCCAACCCAAGTCAGGAGCAGAGCTGAAGAATTAAGACGAGTTTTTAATATTTTAATCTTCTTCCCGTGTGCAGGTCATAAATATGAAGAATAACTTGAATTGAATATATATGCTTCATTTCATATGTGCTATTAGTTCATCATAAATGAAGACAGAAAAGAAGCTAGCAAATATATGACTTCATAGACAACATTTTTTCTCTCTTTTGCTGATGGGATGGTTCTTCCAATATATGCTAATTGTTTTTGGTTGTTATATCCTTACTTATCTGTTTTAGGGGGTTTATAGTTCTTCTTGATCTTTTCATTCATAGAAAATAGAACAAAATATATACTTACGATTAGATGAGGGGTTATGACTCGGGAGAGGTGTGAGGTTAGGCAGCAACGGGTACGAGGACGGGAGGGCGGAAGAAAAGCATGAGATGGTTTTTTGTAGCTTTTTGCTTACGTAAATTTGCTTGCTTTAGTCCTCAGTAATGTCATATATAAACTTTTTAATGCTCTGATTTAGCAGTTGGTTATATATAATTGCGATGTGTTTATGCAAAATGATATAATTCTAAGAAAGGCATTCCCAATTAATGACATTTTTCATTTCCATTCATCAAGAAAAAAAAACGATTTTCAAGGTATTATTGCTATAAACATTTTATATGGATGTTTGAATGTCATACGACCATTCTTTCATGAGTTGTTCTTCCGTTTTTGTTTTCATTTTTTATTTCACGTTCCCCCATTACTTCTCTTTTACAAGTTTACGCTGAAACTGAAATGAAATCCTGTTGATTTAAAACAAAAAAAAATGTCGTAGTCGTATATGCATGCGCTTTTCAATGGCATGTTTCTGATTAGCTAAGAATTCGAAAAGCCATAAATTTCAAAAGTTTTAAAACTGAACTGAAAGTGCCTGAGTTTGTTTACCGTTGCAGCACGACTTCACAAAAATCTCTGCTTCTTACTCGAATTGCGAATTGTTTTCCTTTAAAAAAAGAATATTCGAACAACATGTTCCGGTGCTTCTCAGAAAGTATTGCATAACCGTTTTCAATCAAACGACATATATCTTAACGTATAAACAATAATAAATCTCCAGGAACATAATATAATTATGTCGCTACTGCAGTGTTGCAGAAACTGAATGACAAATCGAAAAAAAAACGGATCAAATAGCGAGACACGGAACATGCTCAGTAAAAACAAAAAGCGATAGGGGGAATTCATTAAAGGAATGAGTTTAGCACAAATGCACTAGTATGTACACAATGAAGCCATTCAAGTTTTCAAACGTTTCCTTCAACTGTTTATCATATCAGAAGGAATCCTCACAGATTGTGTATTTTATGAATGACAAAGTTCTGTAATTTATGAACTGTGAAATGCTGAAAGGAACAAATTTAGATAAGGTGAATTTATAAATGATTCTATTTTAACGTTAACTAGTTGAAACATATTAAAGTTGTTTCGTTTTAGTTTTCAAATTTGTTTGCTTGAAAAAAAGGTTGCTTGAAAATACGTACATATTTATTTCCCATGAAGGTACTTGTTTGTTAATTTGCAGTACGCCGTTTGCAAGATCGTACAGGAAATGAAATAACTAACTACAAAACTAAACCTTTTCGCTTTCATTTTTCAGTACAAAACATTATGGTGTGCATGAAATCGTCAAGAAAATGTTCGTGTTTTGTGTAATCCGATTAAAAAAATGGAATATGATATTGTGAATGTCACCGAACCAGACTGATATTAAACATGAATGCTTTCTCTGTTGTCTGAAAAACATTTCTCACTCTTACCCTCCATTTGGAAATGCGACATTATCCATTTTTTTTAGTAAATATTTGTAAATTGCAATAAGATGGAAAGTGGTCGTCTTAATGCGAGTACATGCATGCACCTCGCTTGGACCAAAGTTGATCCCAGGATTACGTCACCCAACAACTAATGATAAGTGTGCTTGCCTCTCTACTACTCTCGAGAGATAATCCTTGAGCAGAGAGAAAATGGACAAGTAAAAAATTACACTTATTCTCCCTGGCCTGTTGTCAGTTTATTACGCTCTTACATCCAAATCCTTCTCAATGTTTATGTCAGTCATTACTACATCAACACAAGATGTTTGTATTTCGATGGCTATTTCAGACTTGGATAAAAAAAAATGGGTGCAATGGAATGGGTGAAAAAAAACGCTTATGAAATGACATGATATACGTGTGCCCCTTGATTTTCCATATACAGTAAAATATCCGTAAGATGCAATATCTACAAAAATAAGATAAGCTGCATCTTTATCATCCTGCTTAGTTCCGATACATCCCTGTCATTATAACACGTAAATGAGGAAGCGCCAAGAAACCAAACTGACCGATGTAACATCCCATCCCAAACTACCGATTTTATAGTCACGTAATCAAAAATGATTTACAAATAAATGCACTGATTAGAAAACTGAGAATATTGGGCTGTTAAAAATGCTGTCTTACGACACTAAATATTATCCATCTGGCAAACTAAAAGCTGTAGTAGGAAAAAAAATTAAGGAACATCGACTATTTTTTTTTGTTCGAAATCTTCTGTAAAGATGCTTACTCATGCCCAAGTGATTCGAGTGAAAACAAAAAAAAACACGCCCACGTACAGCCCCGTCAGATCCAAGCACGTTATCACAATTTACAAACAGACTGACAGACGTACAAAGAAGCAGAAAGAAACTGCAAGCCCAAACTACATGAGAATTTGTTTGATAACATAAACATCCTGTCATATTATTTACTCGTGTAATCAGTAGTCGCCGCCGCATTGCTCATTGGTTTGGTTGATCTGAGCTCACTTGAGCTCTCCGTGAGCAAAGTTGCTTCATTGATAGCGGGGAAAAAAGTTTATGTTTTTGCAGATTGCATGTGCAAAATCCTATTGACAAGGCGGAGGAGGATGTGATGGAAAAGTTATTACAGTGTCAATGGATGATAACTAGGTATATATTTGTTAGATAAAACATATCTTTAAAATAGTGAGAAAGTAACAATGGATGATGCTATTATGGGCAATCATGATGATAAATCTACATCCCATTATGTAAATCATCATCATATTTTTCATAATTTCCTGTAAAAATGCATATATGTATAAATAGAGTGCTGTGGTTCTTTTTTGCATTACGCATGGCTTGTAAGCTCATATTTAATTTTCCCGTGACCACAAAAGTATCCATATTGTCATGTACTTTAGTTCTAATAAGGATGATGTAATACAACTGTCCATGTCATGATAATATGCGTTTTCTCATTTTGGGTTCATAATATCAGGTAAAAATAATAAATATTTCCTTTACTTCCCTAGCTGTTGAACTCATGCCATTGTTCCTAAAATTCAAATATATGAACAGCAATCTGTCGGCCGAAGTATGCAAACGTCAATTTCAAATGAACTATCACAAATTGCTAGAAAACTGCTCCGAGTTCCGAAGGGCATCCTATTATTTTGCAATAAAAAAATTGGTTACAAGTTACAAACTGCCTCATTTCTTTGCCCTGTTTGCACGCATGACCATAAATACTTTTTAGTGAATGCAAAAAGAAGACACATGGCATGATACTATGCAAATATAATATTAGAAATTGTGACAAAGCAGCAGAGTGAGCGAGCGGCGGTATTCTGGTGATGGTGAGTTGTGTGAGACGCTGCTGCTTGAGCTATCTATAAGATAGGTAAACGTATTATGCATAAATATGCATTTAATCAAGTGAGCATCAACAGTTTTTACACTTCCGCTTATCACGTTTTTTTTCGAAGATAACGCGAACGCGGCTGACTGCGTTTCTTTTTCTAACAATAACTTGCATTCAACTACAAACACTGTATGGTTGTCTACCGTAAAATGTTGAATTTATCGATTATATAATCTCATTGTTTCATACATGTGTGAATATAGAAGGGGGAATATGGATGTGTCATATTATTTTTTCATCTAAATCCTAATTTCACTGTATTTGACAATCCTCATCAATTTCATTGATGAAAATTTCCATTTTGGTCAGCTAATGACCTACATTCCGCTATAGCTTTAAAGCTACGTCGTCCTCAGCCCACCTAAATATGTTTATAGTTCATTCAGAAAGACAAGACAAAAGGCAAAAGTACCTTGGCTCCTTATATCAAGCTTCCTAAGGAAACGAGAACAGAAAAAAACATAACTTTCAATATACATAAGGGGTTTTGCTATTTTTTTCAACCTAAAGTGTCATATTCATAGTTAGACTTGTAGTTCATAGCTGATAGTTAAGCACTGTGCATATTATGCTTTTTCCCAAAGTTTTTGTGTAACTAGTTAACCGCAACGCTATAAAGTCGTATTTTACTGATATAATTACCATACGAGTTTTACAATCCCATGACGAGCGATGATGTTGTTACGCGATAGCGAACGACACTCATTTTTATGTGAAATTTCATAATGAATTTTTGTGCTCTGTTTTCACACAACCCTTCCCCACAGACATGGTTTAGTTCGCATAAAACTCCTTTTGCTAGTAAACTTAAAAGCCTAGATATGCCCATATAGCACTTTTTGTTGCAGTTTGTAGCGCTTATGATATGCTAATAGGTACGATGATTATAAACTTGATGTTTTATTGCGATAATAATGTACGAGTTGAGTTAATAAATTTTTCTCAGTTACCATTAGACATTTATATATATATGTACATATTAGATTGAAATGCATGACATAATATTTTTGCAAAATCTGTGAAACATAAGTAGGTAGTTCATACCTAATGGAAGATTACGATAAATTTATTACAAACATTGAAAAATTACGACTAATTAAGGATTTGAGCAAGGATTGTGGTATGTACTGTAAACATATTTGATTTCATAAGATAATGGGTTTGCAATCAGATTTTGAAAAAAATGTGTTCCTTTGTCAAAATACGAAAATAAGATTGAAATCAGCGATATACAGACGCGAATCCTAGGAATTCGAAATCCGATTGGAAGAGTACAAAGCAGCAAGAGTATAAAAGGAAATCTGAATGTTCTTTTTGCCTGAAACGATTTTTCTCCGAAATTTAATACAGTTAGCAGCAGGAAATGGGATCAGCATATTTTGTGGGGTCAAGTCAGGAAATGCGTCAGCATTCCAACACTGTCATGAGGATTTAATGGATATTATGTAGGCATGCAAGGAATGTATGGAAATGTTTGGGTCATCATGAGTCAAACATTTAGGATGATGAAATACTTTAAGGAGTGGCAGCAATCAATAATATAAATATAGATGTGAAACTATGTAACAGCAGCAGTTGATAAAGAGAATTCGGATAATAAAGTCGTACAAATTGGCAAATCAATCAGCATGATCACTGCTCATATTCGGAAAAGTAAATTCATTTGACTATATATTGCAACTGTGACCAGCAACCGTTACAACCAACCGTGGGTTTGGAGTTACCGTTACAGATCGGAAATGAAACGGACGCAGGATTCAAGGCATTGCGGGAAGAAATTCATGGCTTAAAGTTGGAAATAAGAAGAATGTCAGAGGTCAGGCGAACAGTTGGTGGAGGGGATGTCGGAGGTGCTATCACAAAGATCGCTATCAATGACACAAACCTGGATATACATGCTGGAACCACTGATGGAGAAAATGAAGTCCCCATTAAATTATCAATTAAAGATCCCGTGAAATTAACAAATGCAACTGTTGACCAGATTGAGAATAAAGCAATTAAAAGAAATTCAAATTCCATTCCATCTGCAGTTGCTCAAACTCCATCGCCAAATCCAACCCCGCCTTCAAAAGAGAATAGAAACATTGCCGATGTACAATTAGCTAATCTTCAAAGTGCCAGTTGCATGGATCTTACAGAGGCTTACAAAACTAAGAAATGTTCTAAGACGAGAGGTGACCGTCAAAAGAAACAAACGGGCCAAGGACATAACTAAAAAAAGCGAAAGGATTGAAATGGGAATCATGCAACAGATTCATCTCATTTCGAATTAAAAAAACTATTTATTACATGTCTATTATATGAAAGTTGAAGATATTACGTCCATCTTTAAAACTATTACGTAATTATTTTAATCGATATAATCATTATTTTTGCCTAATTTAATTACCTACTCATATTGATGATATTTTAGATCATGAATCAATATTTAGTTGGATTCAAATAAAGTTATTTACTTCCGATAAAAACACTTCCTGAATTTTGTTTACCGGCAAATAAAGCGATAAATATACTGAGAGATTGCATGGTTCGATATATCCAACTAATTTTGATGATGCATAATTATTTAAATTACGGAGTAATTTTCATTTGAGAATTTCAGCTCATGACTGACTCTTTCCATTCTTAGTGGACAATCCCAAAGTGACAGTGAAACATAGTTTGGAGGTTGCATGCGCTAAATAGGAGTTTTAGTTATGATCCATACATTCATAGCGGATTTAGTGGCTGTCACCATCATCATTACAATATGTTTGGCGATTATATAGTAAGTGAATTTATATCGAAGTAATAACAGTAATTAAAATGAAGGCACTAATCTTTAAATTGAAAGAAAAAAATTACATTTTTATCGTTTGTATGAAATTACTAATTTTATATTTTTGTTCAATTTATTTCCCAGCGTATGTTGCTTGCCAGAATCCGAAGAAAGCCTGTTGTTAATTAACTCAACAAATGAATACGCTCTATACGATGTGGTGCATGAGAGACGGAAGGAGGAGGAAAGGCCGAAAAATGAAGTAGAAGCGTCAAGAAGAGGAACGCAGAGGTTGGAAGGACAAAAGGTTGGCGTTGACGACACCGACACTCCTCTGCATAGTCTTCCTTCGACATCTGTAACAGCCGAAATGTCAACACAACAGCTCAATAATCCTTCTAATAGAAATGGGGAGTGTTCTGCATATTATCAAGCAGGACGTCTGGGAACTTGTGTGGGAAGATCCGGTTCGTAAATAAAATTCTCAAAATGATGTCTTCAGTCCTTATCCAGATCAGCAATAATGATGGAGGAGACAACCAAAGAACGGAATTAGTAACGACAAACACATCCTTTTGTATATAATTTTAAAAAAGTAGGAAAATAATTGTTATTTAATACAAATGAAAATTATAGCTTCTAATTTAAAAAAAAAGATAATTACAATGATATTCACCCAAGTAAATTAAACACAGTTCGGTAGCTCTACAAAGGTATAAATAAACGTTCATTTTTTTCTAATCTCAGCTTCCCCATCTTTAAAAAATACATTGACACTTTTTCTGTCCCTTCACCTTTGCCATACATAGGTATACCTATACAATCCACTTTCCCCGGAAGTAAAAGTATTTATGACTCCAACCTTCTTTTTTCCTTGCTACCCGGAAAAGGTTGGAAAGGTTAAAAAGGACTCGTCCCATTCCCAACCGTTTCCCCTCATCCCAACCTTCCAGGACCACCCACCTCACCTCCAAAAGTCAAGTCTCGGTCATTGCTTCTTTCTTCATCTCCCCACTCCAAGTATCATCCAACCTGGATGGACGACTCCATTACAATTATTTTCCCTCTTTCCAAAAGTTCCATGACTTTTTGTTATCCAGTTCAAACCAGTCCATTCCAGAAATTAAAGAAGAAAAAAGAAACGAAAACCTGGAGGATCTCCCCCTTTCCACGCGTGCCACGGCCAAACATTTCTCCTCATCATCATCGCCATGATCATCATCCCACGCGCTTCTTCTCCCCTTTTCCCTTCATCATCATCGCCATCCCAATCCGGAAAATCCTTTCTTTCACTTTCCCTTCCAACCTTCCACCCAACCCAACTTGATGCTGCTCCCATCCCAGGAAGGACTCTTCCAGCCTTTTTCACTTCCGCAAACAACCTCAGTTTGACTTCTCCACTTCCCTTCAGCTAAGGTAGTTTGCATTGCATTCCATTTTTTTTATCATGCGTGCCCTCCGCTTCTTCCACTTTCCCCTACCACCCAGCAAGCAGAAACCAGGCCAAAAGAGGAACGAACACCCGGAAATTTCATTCCCATCCTTCCTCCACCACCACCACCACCACTTGTTTCCTCCTTTCCCTCCTCACTTTTTTTCGATAGTAGACTTGAGCCCGTGCATTTGTCCTCAGTGGCCTATCCTCCTTTCCTCATCGTAGTTCGTTAGCATCCTGAGAAAGGGCATTGGCCCCTCCGCTTTCCTCCATCAGATGTGTTTGTTGCAGCAAGTGACTCCACTGCTGCTGGGGAGGAAGAGAAAGGCTGATGTTGATGCTCGTGCCTTGATCATCATCAGGATCCGTTTCCCAGTTTGTCTCCTCCACCATCATCCAGTCACAACCTTTCCCTCTCCCATTTTTTTATCAGTCTCCTTTCCCCACATGTTTGCTTGACGGTTCGGCTTGACTTCCCTGTTTACTAACCTCGTCGACCTCTCCCTCCGCCACCATCCCAAGCCCAAACAACAACAAAGCCAAGCTTATGTAAAAATACATTCCTCAGGAAGGAGACGCTCAATCTGAGAAGAATCCATATCACAATCCCAGACCCCATTTTGAGGGTACGCTGCCTTCGCAAATACTAACGGTATTTGTCGTAAATTTGGATTTTTTTTTAAAATAAAAAATATTTTCCCCTACATCATCAACATTTTAGCATTAAGCTCCTCTTACTTCTCTCTAAAAAATTAACAGTTCTTCTCTTCTCCTCCTTTCCTCCCATCTTTTTGGTGTGGGAAAAATATGATGGAATGGAGGAATGGATTCGTCCCATCTCCTTACTTACAAAAACATTCAGAGTGAGTGAGCCCTCTCCCAGAGAACAATCACCTTCTGGCCTAGTAAATAGAAAGTCCGACAACATCATCATCATCGCAGTCAAAATATATATTTTTTTTGCGTGTGCGAGGGCGGACACCAAAACACATCCATAAAAAATATTAAGCTCTACTCAGCTCAAACTCAAGCCCCATCCATATTAAAACGCGTATGCCATGCCATGGCATATGTATGGCGTAGGCGGAGCATTTTCGCACACATTTTTTCTCGTGCGTTACAGGATGATGATGAAAATGAGGAGAGAAAATGTGCGTACTCCCGTTCCCGTTCGTGTGTTCCTCCCCACCACAACAGTCCCATCGTCTTTGCATGAGGGAGCCCAAGAAGAGTTCAGTTTTCACTTGAGCTCCTGTTACCGGAGGAGGAGGTTGCCGCTGCTACTGCTTGTTGACTTCACAGTTCGCACTCTCCGTCGGCTCTTATTTACTTCCGTAAACAGAAGAAAAGTAAATGTACATTCCTTTCACAAAATGAGACTGTTATATAAAATGTAACGGGATGAATAAAAAAAAAACAAGTTCTGTTATCTCATCCATCCTTCCTTTATCTATCAGCAACCAACATGAATCATTATACTAGGTGGCTTCTTCGGCTCTCTCAAATAGACATAACGTGA
>JAQGAI010000742.1:0-17893 GCA_034696905.1 Lepidocyrtus violaceus
TCTCCGTCTCCTCCACCTCCACTCCAATCGTGATGGCGTTATATACCCTGTTTTTTTATGGGAAACCATAAAACTGGCTTTTTTTTCTCTCTCTTTGCTAGCTCCAATAATATAAAAATCTGCTTGAGAGGTGATTTTTTTTTTATCCAAAATATTTATAATAATTTTAATGGGAATATTTTGTAATCCTAATTTTGTTACATTTAAAAACATTTCCTCGTTGAGGAGACTTATTGAATCAAAATCAAGCTCTTCTGGACCAAGATACGTACGTATGTGTCAGTAAAAATAAAATCCATTAAAATTAAAAAGCATTTAACTTTTAGCGCTTTTAAATTTAACCTTTACGCACAAACTACTACCCCTCTCCCACTGGCTCACTTGCCATTTTACTGCACAGAAAATAACGTAAACTTTTTATGGGCAACTTTTATAGTTTTCTCCATTCATACCATTCCATTCCGCATTTTTTTTACTATGTTGATGATGATCCAGTGGCTGGAAAACTGTTTCATAATATCTTATCCACTCATGTTCCATAATCATAACAATCAATCACATTCACATTTCACCAGACCATAAAAAAATACTCCAGGAAAAAGCGAATGACAAATCAAATCATGCTACATTTTTTAACACAACTCATCAAAACAAAGAAGAGAGTAGCGTCATCATCTTTTTTGTTTCGTTCCTTTCAAGTAAACCTGATAAGCCTGAACATGGAGGAATACCTTTCTTCGTGTAGTTTGCTTAACCATTTGCATTTGTTCGGAAGAGAAGAAAGTATACAGCTCCCCCCATGTCCCATTCCATGCCAGATAAATACTTTCCTCATACACCTTTCCCATGGATGATGGATGGATGGTTTCAGTTTTACTAACTGTACTTTGCTCACATCTAATTTGTAAATGGGAAAGAATAGATATCAACTTTGCATAGAGCTCCCCCAAGTAGGAATATGCTCTTCACGTTGGAAGTGTATCGCGTAACTTGAAACTTGAGAGAGTTTCCTTATCTTGAAGGAAAGTAGTAATAAGAAGCCAAGATGATATGACTATGACTATGTCTGCATGCAGAGTACAGAGAAGTTTTATATATCAAGTAAAATGACTCGTTCGTTAGCGTTCGTCCTTTTTTCGAGTCGGCCGATGTGTTCGTGCCTTATGGTTTTTTTTTTATTCTTAAGCCAAAGCAGCAGCAGCACCTCCTTTTTATATTATACTGTTTTTTACTGTTATGCCGTTTGCTCTAGAGAGGCATCTCAAATAAGTTGTTGGAGGGGGGGAGTATATATAGAGTGACTGCTGGACTGTGATCAGTTGCTCCCAGCAGCTGCTTCACGCTACACGTACGATCCACCGTACGTTACAGTTACAAACTGTCCACCAACCGCCCCGTCACCTTTCTACAATCTTTTTAGTTTACACGCGCTCATTCTTCAGTCAGTTAACAATTGATTAAGAGAAAGCTCATTTCATTTTATTTTATCCTTGAAATAATAATAAATCCTTTCTCCTTTCAACCGCGTGTACCTTTCCGAGTTTTTTAAGCAGGGATTAATTTTATTTAAAAAAAAGATTTGAGTTGTTTGACGGTGAAGCCATCACGGAGCCCTCCACGGAAGTCAGTCCGCACCTGCACATCTCACTGCAAAAAAATAATCCGCACCTTTTATTAGCATCAGAGCAAGAGCAACCCTTTAAGAAAGCCAAGGAGATGGAGTCTATGGCAAAGGAGGACACTGTCCGTCTTCGCAAGCGTCACATTGGGTAAGTCAGATTACAAAAAAAAATTAAATGTTGGGTAAGGTTTTTTTTAAGGAAAAGTGTATAGAGTTTTGCATCGCATTGCGTCATCTAAAGCGTAGAGCCAGTTGTTTATCTGTTTAGATATATTTTTGTTAGAAAAATCGGAGGGCAAGGTTCAGCTAGCGAGATTTTGAAGGATTTCGAGTGGAAACCTTCAATATTACAATATTCTTGTTCAAATCCTTTTCTGCAAAAAAATGAAGTTTTTTTTTCTTGGCAGGAGTAGCGCTTCCCATTAAAAAACATCAAGGTTTCGGGTTCGGGTTCGCAGAAAATGTAAAAAAAAAATTCATTGCACTTTTGAGCGATAAGCTACCTAGTTGAATAGTCATTTTCAGTGGAAATGGGAAATAATTTTGTCATTGACATTGCCAGAGTCTGGTCTGGTCTGACATAAAACGTGTTGATTTGATAGGCATGACTAGAACATGAACTAGGCTATTAAATCCATATTTATGCATGTATTTGAATATTTCTTGGGAAAAATATTAAAAAAAATTCTGATTCCCGGTTTTCCAAAAGTTCAATGCACAAGCAATCAAGTTAACATACATTTTGCATTTTTCTGGGAGCTCTCTCAATCAACCATAGCCAGGTTAGATCTGGATCAATCTAAATTAACATTTTGCATTGGAATTTCCTATTTCTAATTTAGCCCTAAAAAGGCTCCTGACTTAATCTAGAAAACAAAACTGGATGTTTTTTTTTTTAGAGGGAAAAAGGATTGTATGTAAGACGGAGTAAAAGAACCTTGTTAAGAATTAGGACAATGACTCATTATTGTACTTTCATGACAGGGAAAATTCATGTACCCATTCAAGTCTTTGATAGCAATAACAGCTCATATATTTTAGCCCACAGAAATAGCTAGGTTTTTATAGCATTAGCAGCCATATACCGACCGACTTAATTATAAACTAGCTTACATATGCATGCTGATTGGCTAACTCCAACCAACACGAAAGAATTGTCACGCAATCCAATCCACCCGACTCATGTCATAAACAACAGCAACATAAAAAATGGGGTTTACTTTTGTCATGATACGAATTTGAGTCTGTATGACAGTTTACAATATTTAAAGTGGGGGAAAAGGTTTTTTTTTTATCGATTTTGTACAGGAGTGGAATGGCTTCTTCATATGAAAATGATATGATAGGATAGGTACTATAAATGCTAGTACTTAATAATGAATGGGTTTGTAGGCTTAATTGGTTGGTTGGTTATTAAAACGTGTTTGATATTTTGTAGCGCCTCGTGCAAGCTGTTCTTTAAACATGATCCTATCAAAATTGTCCGAGCGGAGGGCCAGTACATGTATGACGAGCAGGATCGGCCTTATCTGGACTGTATCAATAACGTGGCTCATGGTTCGTTAAAACAAATTCCTTCGTAGTTATTTGCCTTGATCTGATCACTCACTTCCCCTCCTAAATTCACTCCCAAAAATCATGCGTAGAGCACGCCACTTCCATTTTATTTGCTTTCTCCGGTCACCGGTTAAAGTCGAACTCGGGAAAAGATTGACATGACATGGGTTCAAGGCATGATGCTGACCTGGTCTGGCTAGCCTTTTGTTTGATTTTGATTATGAAATGAATTGGTATTTGTTTTTGTTTGTTTTGTGCAGTGGGGCACTGTCATCCAACGGTGGTCCAGGCAGGGGTGGAGCAAATGTCCGTTCTCAACACGAACTCGCGGTTCCTCCATGACAATCTGGTGGTGTGTGCCAAGAGGCTGACCTCCCTCTTCCCGGCCCAGCTGTCCGTTTGCTTTTTCGTCAACTCGGGCTCGGAGGCGAATGATTTGGCGCTGAGGCTGGCGAGGGCGCATAGCAAGCACCAGGATGTGATAACCGTGGATCAGTAAGCCTTTATAACTAAGAGGAATGAGTATAAAATTAGAGAAAAACCGATAGGTCATATCACTGCATGCCACCCACTACCCACATGGGGAGCACATGGTCACGTGCGTGCTTCACTGCAATCACGCATTTTTTTATCAGCTTACAATTAGTCAGTCCAGTAAAAACAACTTGTTTTTATCATATTATCCTTTATTTCTACTGTTTCAAAGTTTAAAGAGTAAAACGGCTTTTGGAACACGGCATATAGTCTACAGTGATTGTAATATGAGTCAATAGATTGGCAGAGTAATGGCTAATTTTAGATGAGAAAGCATGTCAATAGGGAATAATGAATATAAAAAACGCTGAATTTACAGTAAAAGCCTTTTTTAACTTTCCGTCTTGGTTAAAGGTCTTGTGAGTGGGCCATACTCGTGTTTGAGTGATATCAACAACAAACTAACTTCATCCTCTTTTTTAGCCAACTAGACATTCATAATATCAAATATCCAGTAATGAGCGGTTAATGGGGAAATATTTATCGTTCTTAACTAACTCGTCGTAAAACACGAGCCTGAAAGCAAACACTTTAACGAGCCATTACAAGCGGACTCATGTTAGTCCTTATCCCAGTCATTGCATAGCATTGGGGGATTTGCGTGTAGGCATTTGACTCACTTTTATGTCTTTTTGTTGTCCTTTTGTAACAATCACAATCACCAAATAATGCTAAATTAATTTCCTCATTTAGCAAAATGCGCAGTAAGTAGTGGCAGTAGTTTTGCCATGTTTTATGTGGACAGTTCTTGGGAAATTGCAGACGACAAAAATCCAAAATTAAACTGTTTGCTGCCATTCCAATTCATAGCTGGCCATATAACTCATTTCATTACCAATCAATCATATCATTATTATTATGTAAATGATGATAGTCTCATTATTCCCCATATCCTTGCCTCTTTCTTTTTAACTGGACTTTTTAATTATAAAACTGGAGATCGGAGGAGGGATAAATGATAAATGTCTATAATTAGTTAATTGGTCTGGAGGAAAAAAGCGGACAAAAATATTTACAGCTCCACCCCCCAGACATTCACATTGATCCATTCATGTGCAGAATAATGATATCAATATCATATAGTAATATTTACACGTTAAAATGGATGGCGTCAGCAAAAACTATTTTGTAGACGGGGGCATTGTGAGACGCGCCCGTACTAATGTGTATAATAAATAGTCCATATGTCCCATGACATGACACTTGACTTTCGCCAGTTTGCGCAAGCAAAAACAAGTCTAATTTATTTGTAGTCCGTCCGTCCTCTACGCAGATTGGAAAAGGTCAATGTTCAATCCTGATTAATCCTGATCTGAGGGAACAGGCGTCTGATAGCTCATAACTTGGATTTGATTTAGCCTATTTTAAAAAAAAACGTCTGATAAGACGCTCCAATGAATAGGACATAATAAAAAGACTAACTAGGCTTAACATGAATAGATAAGCGACCAGCTTGTGGTTAGCTTAGTTTGACATGACATCTTTGTGACGGCAAAGCTTCTTGATCTTATGCAATTAAAATAAATTATATTATAATGCGATTTGCGAAAAAAAAAAAGTGTTTCTGCAAGACAGATAAAAACAAGAGGATTTAGTAAAGATCCAGGCCATATCTAACTTTTATTTTCATGCAAATAAATATCGTAGTAGCTATAATTATTATTATTATGTAATAATTATTTTTTATGGAAGGAAGAATCTAATCCTATTCTTTATCTTTTTCCTCTTGCTTGTCCTGCTGCAGTGCTTATCATGGACACGTAACCTCTCTGATCGAGATCTCCCCTTATAAGTTCAACCTTCCTGGGGGCGGAGGAAAGCCTGATCATGTTCATGTGGTAAGTCAAGTCAGAGGATCAAGATGATTATGAGGAATGATTACAGATGACATTGAAATCTAGTTTTTTTTTACCGTTTCCAACCTTGAGACAATGTTCTTCTTCGCTGTCATTGTCAAGGATGGTGATGATGGGATTACGTAAGAATGTTAAAAAAATAATTGTGTATTTTACTTTCACCCTTAACTATAGGCTCCATGCCCAGACTCCTACCGAGGAAAGCACCGGGACACGGACCATGGCTTGGAGGAGCTGGGGAGAAAGTACGCCGAGGATGTGAAGCACATCATTTCCAAGGTCCGGGATGGAGGGAGGAACATCGCCGCCTTCATTTCCGAAAGCTTGCAGAGCTGTGGAGGGCAGGTGATCCTGCCCCCGGGGTACCTGAAAAACGTCTACAGATATGTTCGGGAAGCCGGCGGGGTGTGCATTGCGGACGAGGTCCAAGTGGGCTTCGGCCGGGTGGGGAAGCACTGGTGGGCATTCCAGTTGCAGGGGGATGACATCATCCCCGACATCGTCACCGTGGGGAAGCCGATGGGGAATGGTCACCCGGTTGCCGCCGTGATCACCACCCCAGAGATCGCTCAAAGCTTTGCCAACACCGGGGTCGAATATTTCAATACGGTGAGGTCATAACCTTTAAAGGTCAACTCATAATCGCAATTAGCGTGATTATAAATTTTTTCTTATTCCTTTTTTTTTAGTACGGAGGCAACCCCGTCTCCTGCGCCATTGCGAACGCAGTATTAGACGTGATTGAGAAGGAGAATCTGCGGGAGAAAGCCTCCCGAGTGGGAAACCACATGATGAACTCCCTCCGCCAGCTGATGGACAAGCACCCTATCATCGGGGACATCCGCGGGGTGGGGCTCTTCATCGGGATCGACCTAGTGAAGGACAGGGAGTCGAGGGAACCTGCCACTGCCGAAGCGCAGCATATCATTAGCAGGATGAAGCAGGAGTACATTCTCCTCAGCGCTGACGGGCCGCACAGGAACATTCTCAAGATCAAGCCGCCCATGCTCTTCAACCAGGCTAATGGGGACCGGGTGGTCGCCACGCTGGACGAGGTCCTGACGGAAATGAAACAGTCTGGGGTAAGCTGAGACATAGAATAAATAAAATTGGAATCTCATATTGGAATAATTATAATTATTTTTTTATAATTATAGATTGACATCATGGCGGAGGGCTCGCCCAAGGAACGTTCCGTGAGTCCGTCAGAGCGCCGGAAGCTGATGGAAAATGACCTGGACAGCGAGCCAAACGGGAAGAAGCTGAAGATTATCGAGGAAGCCGAGAAAATCAAGATTTAAATTGCTTTTCCAATCAGGATCTCATCCAAATTTAATTCGCAACAAACAAAAAAAATTAAAATACGGCTTCCCTGCATCGTACATCATCATCACAAAAAAAATCGTGAATAGAAATTTGTGAGGGAAGCTTTCTCTCCGTTTTCACTTTCCCTGGCTTGTTTAAAAAAATGGCATTAAGCCAGATATGGACTTTCTATATTTGAAGCTTCCATCATCCCAGTGAAAAAATAATGTAATTAATTAATAATGATAGAGAATTACAATTACAACTTGGGAAGCAGAAAAAACAACACGCATAAATTTAATTTTAGCCAATAATTAGGTAATTAATTAGTGTGTAAATAGATAATAGATTTTGATTTTGCAACTACAATCTTGTTTGGGAACTTTGTAGAATTTTTTTTAGCTCTTGTTCTTCTTTTCTAATGACAGCACTTTCAACACGGTGCAGCAAAAATAGTTCTAGATAATATTATGTAGATAGTGTGTGAATTTGTTGGAGTCAACCTATTCACAAACTTTTATGAACAACTTTCTCTTTTCTTTTGGGAATACTGTATGTATGATGCTATATGATGATATGATATATGATAGGACCTGCGTGAGCGTCGGGATTGATAAAGAATGTGATATTGAAAGCAGCAGCGATATGAATAATAATGAATATAAGCGATGTTGGAAGTTTGACACAAGTAGATTTTTGCGGAGAGAAAGCAAAAAAAAAATATATTGTAAATTAAATAGCAAAACTGCGTATGTAAATTAACCTATTACATTACATTATACGAACTTGTTACATAATTACATATTGCCCTATTTCTCTTGTAGCTTTACAAGTAAAAAAAAACAAACTTGAAATATAAATATTTACTGTTGACCTGAAGAAGAAAAACAATTCATGAGAAAGTGAAATATTATGCGCTGATCATAAATGATTTTGTTTAAGCAGCTTCATGTCTTTCTTTTTTTCTGGGAAAAATCTTTTTATATCCTTTTTTCTCTTTATTTTTCTTTATATCCTCATCATCATTTATCATTTATTTACATATCATATTTATCAACTGTAAATACCCAAAAAACATATTCCTCTTCAGCGTCATCTCCATCTAAATGCGCTTCCTCAATAATTTTAACAATAATTAATAATAATAGTCTAATTATTATGCTTCTTTTCATTATTACCATTTTTCTCATTTCTTTTCTTTCCCCTTCAAAACAAAACAAAACAAAACAAAACCATTTTCCGGAGAAGAAAAGACTACGAACGAGACAAACAAAAGGATCAACTATCATAATTGTAATTTTTTACAATACAATTATCTCTCCACCATCATTTATTTATTTACTAAAAATTATCTTCTTGATATATTTATTTATAGTAAGTAGAGTATACTAATTATTGGAACTGTTTTTCTTCCTCTTTCACTATGAAAGTAGTTGTTATACTTATAGTTAAGTTACATAGATAATTTGCAGAGAGTGAGTTAGTTTATTTTAGTTAGTACTTCAATTTAGTATAAATTCTTGTTTAACTTTTTCAACTAGAGTCAATTTGAAAAATATTGAAAATTCTATCATGGCTTGATTTTTTTGGGGGTTTCTGGAAAAGGGGATAAATATATTTAGGTAGATTTCATTTTTAGATCTTCATCAATATCAAGTCAATTAACAAACTTACTTATCAATCCTCATCAATATCAGATCTTATTGCTTAACAGTATCTTGGGTTTGCTAAATTACTAATTGGAGGAGCTTTAGACATCAATTAAAGTTTTAAAAAAGAGTCCCGTTTTTTTATTTTGCACGGGGGAGGTTTTTGTTTGTGGTTGGGAAAGATATTTTTTTTTTTATCTTTTAAATATTAAAAGTTGAAAATCCTTTTTCATTCTGAAACATTTTGAATATATATTCCTCTTATTTCAAAGTATCAGTTTAAACTTGAGTTAATATTTTTTAATAGTTTTAATAACATTTTGTTGTTGATGGAATAGTTTTTTTTTTCCTGTTGAAATTGGTTTTTTTTTTGATGAGAAGAAAAACTAACGAGTTTAATTAAGAGTAAAAATAAGAAAAGAAGTAAACAAGTTTTTTTTAAACATAGATAATAGATAATAAATTGATTTGATGACGATGCGATAATTAACCCACTAACTACGTCGTCATCATCTTGGTTGGAGCATTCAGTTATCCAGATAATGATATTGATATAGTCTTAATGATCCTACTTAATTATTAATTAGATTTATCTATTTTAATAACTTTTTTTATGAGAAAAGAGGGAATCGAAGAATATTTTTTTGGTTTTGAATCCGCCCCTTTCGTGGGCGTAGGAGTTGGAGTTGGCTCGCTCAGACATTCAATAACTAGTTGGTAGATATTTTCTTAGCTTACGATTTTAGTACTCAACTTGACTTACAATTATTCCTATACCTGATAGTTATATATAGTTAACGACGAATCTTAAACTAATTTTCACCATCTTTAAGAAGGACAATCAGTCTGGACTAGAACTAGGCTGTCATTGAAATGTGTTTTTAATTGTTACATTTTTATTTTAACTTCTACAATAAGCTACTACACTGACACGTTTTTTATCTATCCACAGTTTAATTTTGCATTTAAAAAAAAATTCAATTTAGGAAAATCCAATGGATCCAGCATCTCCCAACCAGTGAAGAATTGGATTTAAAAAGTAATCAGTTTTGTTTGATTTTTTTTTGACTTGATATAACAAATTATTGTAGGAGGAGAGGAGACTTAAATATAACTGGACTAAAGTGGTCAGCATCATTTATTTACCATTTTGTGACGATATTCTGGTTTTTCTGGCTGGCTGACGCGCATTTAACTGATATTTGTTTTTCTATTAAATGAGTCTCATCAATGCTTGAGCTAATCCCTGCGGGGAATTTGCGTACCTACACCAGCGGAGAACAACCGACTCAACCCATGACGGAGGAGTGATTCCTTCCTCCGCCGCAGTGCTCCAACGGTACACTTGACTCCCGAGGGAAATTAAAAAAGTTACTAATTTAGGTACCTACAAACAGCTCTTCGTGAACGCAATCAACTTTCTAAATTCTACACAACAATACACAATTATAATTATTATATAATTGTTTTTTTTTTTACTAAAAGCTAACATCACATCTACGAAAGGAAAATCTAGAAACTTTACTGCAACCGCCGACGTCGTCGTCTCTTCTATGGTTATTCCTTCCCCTTTCTGTTATCAAATAAATCTTTCCAAGCTTGAGGTCGGAGCTGTCTCAAGTCGGAGATCATTCCTGTTTGTTTTAAATGATGATGATTGGGCCCTAAAAACTTGTCTCCGGAGGAAGAACCTATTTAAGACGGAAGTTTTCATAGTTTTTCTCTACAGTTTGTATAATAATATTTACTATGAGCTATGTGACTACTGTGATATTAACGGCAAGGTACTAAAAAATACAATCAACAGCCGGGAGCATTTTCTGTTCAAAAAAAAAATTTAAAATAAAATATGCCACCAGATCTTTCCATAACATAATTATAATTACTTACTATAATAATTACTACTATAATAGCACTCATTCAATATTTGAATAATTTTACCCTTCAACAAAAAGGAAACAAGCTGTTCTCGTCGTGCCGCTCAGCAGACTACCAATAATAACCTTATCTTCTTTTTCATAAGTAAATAGAAAAACTCGAAAAAACAACCAAACTGGACTGACTGTCATTCATTCACTAGCAAACAGATTACAATTCATGTTCATCATTTTACCAAACTACTATACCTTGGCTTTTGGATAACAGCTCCCTACTAATATCAATCAATTTATTTCTCATGCTTATCTACTTTACACTTTATTTATTTATCCATGAGCTTTTAACAACAGCATGCTTAGAAATTAACAGGTTTGTGTGAAAAAAAGTATCTAGTAAACGTATGAGGTGCAACAACTAGTTTGTTTGTAGAATAGAATAACATAATTGTAAATAGTTAACTGAAATATCCAAAAAAAAACAAAAATTATACACATGTTTTTTTACTTCTAATGTTATAGAATATTGTTCACTTGTATCCACTGGGTTTTGTTTTTATAATTAATTAGTAGTAGTAATTAATTACTGTCTAGCCTAACGATTAATTATTCCCTGGCATTTATTGTAATTTTAATTGTTATTACTATCTAGTTTAGTTCAACTTTGAGTACATATCTTCTAGCTGGGGTTTGAAGTAAGCTTTCAGTTGTGGTCGTTTGGTTTTCATCGTTGGCGTCAGCAGTCCGTTTTGCACCGAGAAGGGGTCCGGATGAAGGTAAATATCCTTGACCTGGGAGGAAAGCAAATGAAAAGAAGAAATATGTCAAGAAGTAAGTCTTTTTTTTTGAGAAAGAAGAGAGTTGATTTGATTGATAAGGAGAATGTTGAGTTGGCCCACCTGCTCAAAAGACTTCAAGCCGGCGTCCTTCCCAAGTTGAGTGACATGCTGGAGAATGATGGCTTTGATCCTCTCGTCCGCACACAAGACTGAAAGGGTTCCGGGGATGTCATTCTCTGCAGCCCATTGTTTCACAGTCTCGACATCAGGCACTATTATTGCGACGACACATGACTGGAAACAAAGGAATGGAATGAATTACATGAAAAACTGAATCAAGGAAAACGTTTTAACGGTAATCAAAACCTTTGACCTTACCTTAAGAGATTCTCCATATACAAATACTTGGGATACGAATGCGCTCTGAATATAAATATTTTCAATCTTCTCCGGAGCAATGTACTCCCCTTGGCTGAGCTTAAATATATGTTTCTTCCTATCGATTATTTTTAGTGTTCCATTCTGCAAAGGAAGAAAGAAAAACGACCCCATTAGAGTATTTATCAAGAGACAACACTGCGCCTGACTGTTTGTTTGTGAAGTGTGCCTACCGGAAGCCACATTCCTATATCGCCCGTATGAAGCCATCCTTCATTATCAATCACCGACCTGGTCCTTTCGGGGTCCTTGAAGTAGCCCTTGAAAACATTGACACCTTTGACACAAACCTCACCTAGAAAAAATAGTCAAAATCAAACCATTAGCAATCATTGTATTCTTCAGGTATTTATGGCAAGAAAGGGCTGAAAAAGTGTGAGGTATTGAGGAAGTTGTTTACCCTTACCCTGTCCAGCAGAGGCATAGTATTCCATGTCAGGTACGTCTGCTAATTTTACTTGGCAGCAGGCTAGTGGAGGTCCAACATGCTCTGGTACACAGTCACCTTGAATGGTCAGCGTGCACGGGGCAACACACTCAGTTTGGCCGTAGCCTTCCACAACCTATGACAGATTAAAATGGAAAACATTAATTAAGGTTGGCTACGCAAAAACTGTTTGAAATTGATTGATTAGTTCAATGACGGAAGCTTACCACACAGCCAAGCGCACATCTGACAAAAGTCAAGACGGTTCCGCTCAGTGGGGCAGAGCCGACCACGAGGAGCCTGATCCTGCCCCCCATACTCTCCTGCACTTTCTTGAAGATGAGAGTGTCCCAAATGGTGTTCTTCCGGACGACCCCCTTCTGGAGCTCTCCGTACTTGCTGTTGAGAGCCATGGCGAGGAGCATCCTCTTCAACGTGGAACCATTCACAGTACCCATCACCTTATCGTGAATTCGATTGAGCAGTCGAGGAACGGCCGGGGTCAGCGTCGGCTTCAGCACTTTCATGTCATCCATCAGTTCCCGGATATCCCCACGGAAGAATCCAACGGAGCCACCTTGCATGTACATTGCAACCTAAACAAAAACGTAACAGTTCAGTTTAAAACACCAGCCTGTTTTCTACCGTAAATAATGAATAGAATTCTGTAAAAATGACTTACTTGACAGCAGCGTTCCAACATGTGAGCTAACGGTAAGAAAGAGATCATCACATCAGATCTATTGGGTCGATGTTCTCCGAGTTGAAGGAGTACGGATGAAACGCAGGACATGACGTTTTCATGACTCAGCATCACACCTTTCGGGTTCCCGGTCGTCCCTGATGTGTAACACACTGTGCAAGTATCTTCTGGCATTGGTGGCTACGAACGGACAAGCAAGCAAAGCACAAAAACATTCCATCAGTCAAAATCTATTTATTTAGATAATGTGCCCATCAATCAACTCAAACAAAGATTTGTTTCTCTTTCCAAATCAGAATAAGAGTTTAGCTCATTTTTTTTTAAAGGAACTTACTCTTTCGCGATAGCTGTGACTGTGGGCAGAGCCTAGTCTTTCCACCTCTTCGAATTTAAGTAGCTCTATCCCCTGCTTCTTCGCCCTGGCAATGGTCTCTCTTCTCAGTTCCCGGACGTACACCAGTCGCCGGAGACAGGGTGGGGCTTTGTCGAGGAGGAGGTTGATTTTTACGTCGTCGTCACACACTACAGTACTCATCTCAGCTGGAGAGTGGAACAGAAAACAGATACAAATTATAAAATAAGCACATGAATGATGAATGGATGTGGAAACAAAGATGGATGTGGATTGATTATTTGACAGAGTGCTCTGTTTAGGCTATAATGCCTTGATTAATAATAAACGCACAAGCGTCCGCCCCCAGCGTGTCGTACAGCGCGATAATAACCATGGAATAACAATACAGGCCCTGTTCCACCAGAACCCATTCTGGACAGTTTTGACTATAGATTCCTACGTGAGCTCCGGGTTGTAAACCTGACACAAACATGAAATAAAATACAAAAATTAGAATTCAACTCATTTTTCTTGAAACTATTTTAAAAGGTTCTATTTTTTGCAGCTCACCCAAATGCACTAAGCCACAGCCAAAGTTCTTCGCCCTCAGCAAGGATTCATTATAATTTAACCACTGATATGGCTTATTCTTCTCTCGCCACCCAAGGCATGATCCATTATCTGTTTGAAAAAAAAAAATCAACAAATAAATACGGGGTTAAACGAGACGCGAACAAATTTTAACAGTAAACAAATCATTTCAATGAGATATATAATGGTCCATACTTGATTCCTTAGCTCCTCTCCTAAACGCTTCATATAAGGTCCTACAATCTTCATATAGACACTTCATGTACTTCCCGTCCTTCGCATCCTTACAGAATCGAGAGGTACGGACCATTTCGGCTCCCTGCAAAATTTCAAACAAAAAAAAACAATCCCAATCAGTCAGGTACATTACATTAATTATAAATTACGTATTCATGTTCATCATCAAATCAGTCAACATCAACATCGCCAAAATTTCAATCTTATGCCGATCATCCTTCCATGCTTTCTGTTTCATGCCGGAGAGGAGCCACTGCATCAAAAATGGGAAATGGCAACAACAACGGCGAAGGTCACTGTCTGAAAACGGAACCTAACTCCGCTCCTCCGCATTACCTTTTTCCAAAACAAAAGTCTTGTAAAAATCCATCCATATCATTATCATTGTCTACCCAAAACAAAATAAATCCCATTTATTGTAATCCGCTTACAACAACCATTTCCCCTCCCATCCCTCCCCACATTTTTATTTGCATTCCGCCCATCCAACTTTCTCTTCCTTCCTGTCCCATAAAAAAACAGCCAAGAAGCCAAGCCATTATCCCATTCCCAACAATTCCACACGTACACATTTTTATTCAGAGGAAAAGAAGAGAAGAGAAGCTGCTTGTTTACTTCCCCTTCCACCACCTCATATCCCTACTCATGTATGTCCGTCCGTATGCCCAACTCAACTAATCCCCTTGCCAAAATTACACCTACACGCACTTCACTTACATGAAGAAAAAAAACGTAAAGAAAGATGCATGTCACTATCCGATCCTCATGACTCTGATCCTTGCAAAATACTCGTATAAAAAATACGATACGTGTTCCTTTCTTTCTTTATTTTGCACATATGACTTGATTGCCAATTCATTTTCATGAAACAGTCGAGAGAGAAGAAAAAAACGGGTGGAAAGAGATCAACATGATGATGCCTTGCCTTGCCCGATCTTATTAAAAACTTTTATAGGGAGAATATCAAGGCTATGGAATGGAAAATGGATGAGGATGATGACATATCCATACTGCAAGTCACTGGCTTGCCTTATGTATGACGACTTTCGGGCTTATCATTATCATCATCAGAGGGGGAAAGAGGATATCTTTCTTCTCCCCAATGCAATGCATTTTTTTTTCTTCTAACAAAACGTGTTCAAGGTCTTGGATAAAAGATGACGATATTATTGTGGGCTCGCTCGCATGTGTCTCATGAGCTCACATCTATTTCCCCGTTACCTCATCGTCGCTCGGATCAGCACCACCACCAACGGTCCCTTGTCATTTATTTATCGCATGCCATGTTTATGTTTATCCCAGCCAGCAACGTGCTTTCCTTTCCTTTACTCGAAAAGAGATTTATCTGTGTATCAAAATACAACAGAGAAATGTTTTAATGTGGGAGAAAAAGTGGGAATCCATGTCCACTTTATTTATTCCAATCCTAACCATAGTAAAAATGGGAGCAATAATTCGGAATCTTAATTGAATTGGGTGTATAATTTCTCTTCTTTGTCTTTTAGCTCGGGAGTGAGTGGAGGAAATGGAGTTGAATAAAAATAAAATGCAAAAAAGACTAAAGCAAGATGAGAGATGCTTGAAGAGGAAAGCCCTTTCTTTCCCTCAGCCAAATTTTTCATTGAAGTCGAACAAGAGGGGACACACGGAAAGGAGGGAGGGAGAGGTTGGAATTCCTCCGTAATTTTTCCTGGCATTCGGCATTTCTCACAAGAAAAAGTGAAGAAAGAGGAGCAACAACAGCAATAATAGCTCTCTCCCCTCTCAAGAAAGAGCATAATATAGCAAGCCATCATCATTGAAGTCTGATGCATGGGATGATGATTTTGCAAGAAAAGTACTCCACGTTTTACTCTAACGGGAACATAAAACAAAACTGATGTTGCAAAAAGGTTTTTGCGAACCAAGTTGGAGAGCTGAGAGGAAGGAGATCCAAATTAAACACTTACGCAAGAGTCAGAGCAACTCCAAAGTGGAATGAGAGAGTAGATGGGACTGTTAAAAATGTTGTTCTTTTTTTTCTCAGCCCAACAACAAGATCAAGATAAGATGATCACCTTATCCGACTCCACTCCACTCTCTTGACTTGACTTTGACTCTCGAGCTCTGCTTTGAGCAGTTTTAATAGACTTCTTTCAATCTCAATCCCTCTCATGAACAAGAAGAAGAAGAAGGGAAAGAGAAAGGCTCTTATTATTATAGAGAAAAACGTTTTTTATTTCTGCATTACGTAACGTTACGTGTAAGTATAATCCATTCCATTCCACAGAATGATATCAAATGGAATGAAATTAATGATCCACTACGGAAAACAAATTTGGAGGAAGGAGGAAGGAGATGAAATTCTGGGTAATTATATAACAGAGTAGCTTATGTACTATTGCTATGTCCATACTTTGACTACATCGGATTGGTTGGCGAGATCCAGAGGGATCCGGATATTCGCCTCCGCTGGAACTCCACACAGGCCGCACATTTTGAGGCTCCTTTTTTTTTACTTCGAGTAGGAAAATTACAAAAAAATATAGTAATAAAAAATATTGTTGATGAGAGTTGTTGGATTGAGAACTGAAAGCCACTTTTGATTGATGTCGCAATCCAAAGCTGAATGAACTGATCGTGAGTGAGCCACCACCACAAATCAAACTTTCCAACTCTCCCTCTCAAACAAACAAACAATCAAAAACTTTAACTTTTCTGCACAGTAGAAAAATATTTTGAACACAGCAAATAATGATGATGATTTCCGTAGATTATTATGTAACTGGCAATGATTCAGAATAGAGGCCTCTCTCCAGCAGGCAGCAGCATCAAACCATCATCCCCGAAACTGATTCTGAATCACCTCAAGTCATTTCTGACCATCCTACACTACACCCCAATTAGTCCTAATCCACAATAACAAGCACCACCACATTCAAAACCTCACTTTTTTCTCCACATTTTCTTTCTCTCTTGAACAAAGGAATTTTCCTCTGGAATCAATCCTTCAAAACTCCATCCCAATCCTTCCCTTCAATCCGCAAAAGCCTCAGCAAAGTTATTTGTAAACCGAGAGAAAAATCTGCTGAATGTTGGAACTGTTGTTGGAAGCTCACATGATGTGCGGTGTATGCTTCAAATCCAACCTTTGTTAGAGTCGCTTTCAACAAGCATGTCGCCATTTGAAAACTGAGCTGGGAGACTATCCACTCCACTCTCCTCATAAAAAACGCAGAGAAGAGAGTATTAAAAAAAATCGGATTTGTGAGAACAGGAAGGAAGGAAGCAACAGTTTGGGATCATCATCATCATCATCACAACAACTTCAACAACAGCTCCTGCTCCGCCGGAAAGCAAAGTCAATATTCAGCTTCAGCTCCCCAATTTATTCATCCCAGGCATCTGAAATGCATGGGAAGAGAGAGAGAGGCTCATCTCAAGATATTATGAACTTGTTGCTTTCCCCATTTCACTTCCTTCCGTACTTTCCAATACGGCTTATGCATTTTAAGGAATACTCTTCTCATTCTCAATCTGAGAGAGAACCCTCTTGGTTTTTTTATATATCTTTTTCTTCTGATTGTGAGATGGAATCAAAGAAACTAGTCCGACTCGACTGTGGTAATTTGTGGCAAGGAGCGATTCTTCACTCGGAAGGAGACAGTCACACTCTTTCTCTTCCAAATCTTTTTTGTGGCTCAATAATAATTTCTCTCTTTTTTTTTTAACTGACTACACACGATAGAACATTAAGCCAAGGCATGAGGAAGGAAGAAAAAAGCTAATTAAGGTGGAAGATGGAGAGAGAGATGAGCCGATTTTTTTTATCTACGTCCCCATACATCTTCCCGTCCCATCTTTGCCACCAGCAGCCACCAATAGCGCCATGCCACCGGTGTACATTCACCAGGCATCTTAAAGTGGGCAAGTGTACTCGTATCCCAAAATTGAGATTTTTCAAGTGTACTCCCAAATAATATTTAAATAATGGCCGATTTCGAAGTAA
>JAQGAI010000743.1:0-17890 GCA_034696905.1 Lepidocyrtus violaceus
TATGATAACACGCAAAAGGCGCAGAATCTTTATGACGTCCCTCCCATTTCGGTGTGCGACATTTGCGAAAATGAAGTGAGCTGCGATCTTAATGAATGTAAATAGTTAAATATTACATACGTACTTCTCTAATGATATTGAATTAATATTTATTCAATTCCTTCGTAATTCTTCAAAAAAATACTTTTTATGGAAAATATTATTGCCATAATTTGCGTTTTTAGTAAGTCATTGACATCAACAGTAACGTATCATGGCATTTCATATTTTAATATCATATCACATTTCTTCATGCCAAAAAAAAAAGATTTCAATAAATTGGCTTATCGCTCTACCTCCTACTGGAGGATGACATAGGGTTATCATTCAAACTAATTGTGCCTATTCTTAAGCTCAAGTTTCTTACTGTAATCATAATTTCAATATTTAGGTTACAATTATGTAGACTGAAATTGCACGAGTAAACATGCTGATATTTTTCCGTAAACGAACTGTTCTGAAAAGCTAAATATCGCAGTAAAACATATCATATGAGCTTCCTCGCGTCTGTTCTCAAAAGAGGTTATCATCCCATCATCCATATCAATGCACATGTATGCAAGATAAGCCCCATTTCTGAGAAATGCTTTTTAATTTTTCGTTAGCCAGAAAAGCCTAGCCTTTTTCTGATAATAAAAAACGGAATTGGTGACAACCAAAAAAGTTTAAATAGAGACATCGTCAGCCCCACTTCAAATCAGTCGCAGTCCCGATTACAATTGTATGGTAGTTAAAATCTCTAACTGGCAACCTTACCGTCAGAAAAATGGGAAAATTGGGATGGACACTTTTAATCCTAGCTTTAAGCCAGGTTAATTTTTGCAACTGTGAATTCGAATACACAGCCGTTGCCCCACTAAGCATAATTCCTGGGGAAGAATATAAAATATTCACCGTTTTGGAGGACGCCAGCCACCCACCAGTCACGTTTAATTATGAGTTGGTGAGGAATTCAAATGCAGTGGTGGTTGGCTTCTCCCGCAATATACGGCTCTCCGGGTCAGGGCAACGAACAACAAGTTTTACAGTTAGTCCAGCGGGGTTGACGGATGACTCTTATCAGCTGAAATTGACTGGGACCGATGCCAGAGGACACATTAAAAGGGATAGTTTGACGGTGAGGAAAGATAGCCGGAAGCATTCCCTGCTTATCCAAACCGATAAGCCAATTTACAAACCAGGGGCAACAGTCAAGTTTCGAGTGTTCGTCTTGGACAGATTTCTAGTCCCTTTTGGAGAAAGGAGATTTGTGGAGATCAGGGTTTTGGATCCCATGAAAAATATTATCAAGCTGTGGACGGAAAAGAAGGTGAACAGTGGGAGGGGATTTGTCTCGGAGGAATTGGAGCTATCCAAGGAGCCCAACCTGGGGGATTGGGTCATTCAAGTAAAGATGGGCAATGAAACGGAGGAGGAGGAATCCCATACCTTTTCCGTGGAGGAATACGTCCTGCCCAAGTACAAGGTTGAGATCAACACATCCCCCACATTTGTCACTTTTGGAGACTCCAAATTTGTCGCAGAAATCAAGGCCATGTACACCCACGGGATGCCAGTGAATGGAGAATGCACGGTTGAGCTATTTCCCGTGGACATCATTGGGAGGCGGATCTCCAAAACATCAAGGTTGGAAGAGGGAAAGGGTCTGGCTAAAGTTGAGTTCGATATAAAATCCGACCTCCAACTTTCTCGGCAGGAGATGGACTTCCAGCTATTCGCCTCCTGCACCGACCAAGCCTCTGGGAATGTGAGGGATGCCACTAAAAACATTAAAATGCACGAGTCCCCGCACAAAAGTTTGTTGTTAGCGGTAACCTATAAGCTGCAGAAGAGATATCTCTCCGGCTCACAACTCAACTCATTCCACAACCTGAAAACTACATTGAGCTGAAATTGGCGACCACCTCTCCAGTCGAAGGTCAGCCCATCGAGGTCACCGTAAAATCGAGCAAGGAGTATAAAGCTCTCTATCTGTTTTTGATAAGCAGAGGGGTCATCCTGCACTCTGAAAGGATTCCAAGGGCAAATAAGCAGGCTATACGACTACAACTTCCCAGAAACTCGTCTCCAAAGTCGAAGCTGCTTGTTTATAGCTACCTGGATAAGAAAGTCATATCTGAGGAATTGGAGTTGAATGTCAAACCGGCGGAGGGTAATGCTCTGGAGATAAACCTTTTGGAACAAGGGAGCGTTGTTGAGCCGGGGGCAAATGTTTTGATAAGTTTGAAGGGGCATCCCAACTCCACTTTGGGGCTGAGGGCGGTGGACCAGTCAGTCCTCCTTTTGAGAGAAGATGATGATGGGCTAACATGGGAAAGGTTGGGGGAAGTGGGAAATCAATTCAGCTCCAATCAAGCTAATCATCATCATTTTGGAAGACGAAATCGTCAAAATTTAAATGAAAATGGGCTCGGTCTTATGGAGAATATGAATAACTCGTGGCGAGACCACGAACTATTTAGTGTCTCACATGATTTGGTTAGGGTTACCCAAATGATGCGTGAAACTGAAACTGGTAATCAATATCGATCCCGGACGCCCACAACAACACAACGTACAACAACAACAACCTCAACAACTGTTGCTCCCACTCCCCACATCCCTTTGCAAGCTCCTCCTCCTCCTTTACCAAGAGTGCGATCCGTGTTCCCTGAGACGTGGATATGGGAAGATTTTGAGAATCCGGAGGGTAGCATGACAATCAACAAAACAGTTCCGGACAGCATAACCTCCTGGTTCATCAGTGGATTTCAGATTGACCCCGAGCATGGGCTGAACCTGGCAAGGGCATCCCAGAAACTGACCGTATTCCGGCCGTTTTTCATTTCACTGAATTTGCCCTACTCAGTGGTCAAAGGGGAGGTGCTCTTCCTACAAGTTCTTGTCCACAACTATCAAGATAAGCCAGTTACGGCTCATGTGACTTTGGAAAATGAGGAGGATGGCTTCAAGTTTTTGGAGGGGAATGGGGGAGCAAATGTACGAGATGTGGAGGTGAATGCTTCATCAATTTCAACAGTGATCTTTCCCATCATCCCTTTGAAATTCGGGATGATCCCGCTGTCCGTCAGAGCCTTAACGAATGAGGCGGGGGACGCTGTCCGCAGAACGCTGTTGGTTCGACCACCCGGGATTAAGCATATTCAGAACTCCGCCATCCTTGTGAATTTGCTAAATAGCGCCGTCTTCAGACAGGAGAATATTTCCGCCGTATTTCCCGAGCGGAGGGTGGCCGGCGCTGACTCCCTAAAAGTGCAAGTTGTCGGGGATGTCCTTGGTGGAGTAATGGACAACTTGGACAAGCTCATCAAGCTTCCAACCGGATGCGGAGAACAAAACATGGTCCACTTCGTCCCCGACGTGGTCATCCTGGACTATCTCACCTCCACCGGACAACTTTCAGCGGAGGTCAAGACCCGAGCCAAGACATTCTTGGAGAAGGGCTACCAACAGCAGCTAAAATATTTGCGGAGCGATGGCTCATACTCCGCCTTCAAATCCAGTCCGATGGGCTCCACATGGTTGACTGCCTTCGTGACGAGGGCCTTCATCCAGGCGAAGCAATACATAAAAATTGATGACGGCGTTATCAAAAGATCCCTCCAATTCCTGTTGTCCAAGCAGAATGGGAACGGGAGCTTCACCGAGAGCGGCTTCGTACATGATAAATCGCTCCAGGGCCTCTCCGGCTCAAATCAGTTGGCCATCACTGCCTACACCTTGCTCACAATTGTGGAAGCCCAAAAGGCGAATATTGGAATTCCCTCCCAGAAGCCAATCGACCAAGTCATCACCTCCGGCGTTAATTTTTTATTCAGTCAATCCCCAGATGAGGAGGACTCCTTCAATTATGTCTACAGCGCCAATTTGATTTCATACCTCCTCCATTACATCAGCCAAGTGATGCCGAGGAGCAACAACAACAACGTTCTAATTCCCAAACTGTACTACTTCCGATTGACGGAGGATTTGGCGAGGAGGAGTCGCCGGAACGGGACGATCCACTGGCGACTAATTGAACGCCAGACCTCATCATCATCGGTTTCCTTCCCCTCCGCCTTCACCACCTCCCCGTTTAATTCCGGAGCGTGGCAGCCCACGGTAAAGCCTTCAACGATAGAGGTCACGTCATATGGACTCCTCACTTATCTCCTCAACAGCAACGGGAAGGCTAAATCCAAACTGTTGTTGGCTTCCGTGGCCATTGCAAAATGGCTGATGAAGCAGAGGAACCCCCGCGGAGGATTCATTTCCACACAGGATACCGTCATGGGGATCACTGCCTTGGCGAAATTTGCAGAGGCGATTAACTCCAAAGACGATTCCAAAATTCAGGTCAAGTTATCCTTTGGGCAAGAACAAGATGGCTTCCACAACTTCTACATTGGGAGGGAGAACAGGACAGTGACCCAAGAGTATCTTCTACCGGCCAATGCCACGAAGGTCTCCATTGAAGCCACGGGCAAAGGAAAAGGCGCCGCACTGGCTCAGCTCATCTGGACTTACTACGTGGAAGCTGTGGACTCATCCCCAGCATTTGAGCTGGAAACGGAGGTCACCAGCAACGACCGAGGGAAGAACCTGGACATCCAAATCCAATTTGCGTACATTCGAGATGAGGAACCTTCCAATATGGTCATTTTGGAGGTGAACGCTCCTTCCGGCTACGCCTTCGATATGGAGGAATTGGAGACCCTTCGAAGGGATCGGGTCTTCGAAAGATACGAACTGGAGGATAAGGATTCCAAGCTCCAGCTCTACTTTGACTACGCAGATGGTAATACGATGACATTGGATCTGAAGGCTTATCGATTATGTCTGGTTGCCAGACATGCGCAAGGGGTTGTAAAGATTTATGACTATTATGATAACACCCAAAAGGCTCAAAACTTATATGACGTCCCGACCACTTCGGTCTGCGACATTTGCGAAAATGAAGTTATTTGTGATCTTGCTCAATGCAAATGATTAGATTTTACTGTGTAAAAATAATTAAAATTTTAAATCTTGGCAAATATTTTGTTTAGAGCTTCAAATGTAATGCATGCAGTTTTATTAAATATTGCACACTTTAAAATTATTAATAGAGTCGATAAGCATTAATTAGGTAATTTAATTTTTCATCAATGTAAATGGAAAAATGCATAAAGCAATCATATTGCATTGTTTAGTATCCTCCTCCCCCCAAATGTTCCCATTCATCTTCCTCCGAGCCATATTCCCTCCCCTGTCTCCATCCTCCTCCTCCACTAGGCCCACCCCACTGATTTTGATTTTGTTGTTGCTGTTGCTGTGGATGGGTGACCAACGAAGGTGGCCGCTGAGGGTAGCGCTGGTTCTGACCATGAGCACCCCAGCTATTACTAGACACTCCTCTTCCTCCACCACCATCTCCATTACTTCCACCCCCATTACCACCACCCCAGCCACCTGCTCCACCACCCCCACTACTTCCATTTCCATTGTAGTAGTCCTTCAACTGGACGCACTTCCCGTCCGGCCTCATCAACTGCTCCCCCATCGCCACCTCATCCTTCTTCATCATGTTATCATGAAATATGGTGACCACCACCTTGCTTGAGTTCTTGATGTCTTCCACATACTTATCCAAGCTATCCACAACCATCTCCGTATCAGGGCACTGCTCCTGGACGTTGGGCGGCATGGGCATGACCGGCACGCTGTACGGCTTCCTATCAAATGGATAGCCCATCGGCCTCGCATCCGGATACTTCTGATTAAGCACCCCGCAAAAGCTCAGCGCGCTGGCGCAGCCCGTCTTCCTATTAACGTCCGGGACCTGATCCACCTGTCCATCCGTGACCATGACGAAGACATCATATTCAGTGCCTCCTCCAGAGCCACGGGGGATCAGCATGTGCTGCGGCCATCCACAGGAGCATTGGCTTCCATTCACGGCATCCTCCTTGGACTTGGCCTCCCTGTGGACGGTCTCGATCCTCTTGAAACTGGAGCCGTCCTCGTCCCTTAAGGTCACCGATGAGTCCTTTGACATAATCCGGATCTCATTGACCCCCGGCTGGAGGACCTTGGGCTGCTTATCCATCTCGAAGAAGAGCAACCTCTGATCCGCCAACTTGAATGGATCCCCGTGCTCATCGTGCTTCGGCGCCATGAAGATCCTTATCGTGGCCTTGACCATCTTCCCCGTCTTGTTGTCCACCTTGAGGAAGTAGTCGAATGGGCCGTGGTTGATGTGGGTGAACTGGCCGATGACGGAGGACTTCTTCATCCCTTCGTTGATGTTCCTCCGGAAGTCCAGCCCCCTGGATAAGTCCACTTCCTTATAGTCCCAGAAGGTCTTCAACCTGTTCCTCTCTTGGGAGTCGTAGGCCTTCACATAGAATGATCCCGGGACGACCTCAATCCCCTTCCACCTCAATGGGAACTTGCTCTTCCCATTGGGATCCAGAGGATAAGGCTCCAAGGTCATTTTGTAGAGGTCGAACACGCGGTCGATATACTTGTGCCATCGGTAGAAGACGGGATCCCGCATGGCCGTCGAGACATCCCCCATGGGCCCCAACTCCTCGTTGAACTTCCCCCTGGGATCGTTGCTGGAGGCGATGAGGACATGGCCCATGTTGTGGAAGCCAAAGTCCCCGTAATATTGGAGGTGGGGGGAGAGGCTCGTCGAATTTTCCAGAATGTCCCCAAGAACGTCGATCCCTTTGAACTCGTCCAGCATCACCCTTCCCTCCTTCTTGGTGACCTGATCCTTCTGGACGTAGTAGCCCAGGTCGATGGTCTCCAAAATCCGATCCCTCCATCGAGCCAGATCCTCCACCCTAAAGTTGAAGATTTTGTTTTGAACGTCGGCTATCTTGGTGTTGGCTTGCCGAGTGCCCCACAGCTTGCCCGAGTTTTCTGAGGTCAGATCGGCAAAGTAGCCTTCCTCCAGGGTGAGGTTCCCAAAGTCGATTATTCGCGCCCGGGCCAGTCCATTGCAGAGACGCTCAGCGTCGTAGCGGGCAATCATGGAGTGGTGCATGTAGTAAAAGAGCTCCCCTCTTCGGTCCCTGAAGCCCGGAGCCTTTGGGTCCTTGGGGGAGCAGGCGGGGAAGACGATGTGCCAGTGGAAGTGGTGGGAGTTGACCAGGATGTCTTCCCGGAAGTACCACAGCCGGTGTTCCGGATTGGAGCCCCCTCCTGTGACATTCTTGTCAATCATTATCTTCAACGCTGGCGGCTCCTTTGCTGGGGAGGATGATGATGTTGGGCGACCTGGGGATGCTTCCGGCATATGAGCCATTTTTATTGCTTGACGGACCACATCCGCACCGCAATAATTGTCGGGGCTGATCTCCACATGGGAGGGGAGTTGAATGTGCTTGGTGTCCGGCCGGCTGACGATGCAGCTGGAGAAGGCGTAGATGAACAGTTGGGGATTTATCATGGGGGAGTCCCGGCAATGGCAAGCCATTCTGTAGACCTCGTCAGTGTTGCCTTGCACTAATAAAAAATAAAAAATAAAATATTAATTATAATTTTTTTAAAGATATTTTTTTTTTAGATTTTAAAAGCTCACTCATAAATCCTTGCTTGAGAATGGAGAAGGCTTTCCGGTGATTGGGAAGGAAATAGCAAAAGTTTGCGTTTTTGGGGCAAAGTGAGTTTATCATTTTGAGGTCCGGCATGAATGTGGGCCTGGGTGGGATGGGCTCCATTTTCACGTTCATCCCCTGATCCTTCGCTTGGGACATTCGGCTGCGGACCATGGTCATGGTGCCTTTCATTGACTCATTGTCCTACACAACATAACGTAACATAACATTTAATTAATTTAATTAGTTTTGTAAAGATTTACATTTGTGTAATTAATTAATTTTGGCTTATATGGGGCAAAACGTACAATCATGTCGTCCATCATGGCTTTATCATCGTAGTAGTAATAGATCATGGAGTCCCCCTGGCCGCCACCTCCCCCACGGAGTCCTAGTAATAAAAAAGTAAACAAAAATTACATGAATTATTGACCAGCCAAGTCTAAAATAAATCTTTATCTTAATTTAAATTATAAAAATAGGTCAATTATATTTTATCTCTAACCGAAGCCTAAAGGTTCGGACATCCGCTCCAGAAGATGGATCATGTTCATTGCACTCCCCTTCGACATCTTCGTGGCTAGTTTTGAGATTTAACTACTCCACGTAAAATAAACAATGATTTGATGATGATTATATGATTAAACTACTTTTTAATAATCAAAAGAAAGTTATTTAGAAAATTGAAAGTTTTGTTTAAACGGGGATCGATCACATAAAGTCATGAATGAGCCTCATCCACTCCCATTCCTGACTGAAGCTGCTATACTTGCTAGAGCCCAGCTAATAAGCTTCATATGCAATTGTAAAAGGAAAGTCCTCGCCGGAAGCCAAAGAAACCAGGGAATGCCCGATGAGCCTACTTTCTACTTTTTAAACGATAATTACCGCAAGCATCCTGCCATACTGCTCTTCTTTCCATTATCCGCTGGACAAATAAATGAAACCATTTCATGTTTCAATTACATAGATAGATATAACCAGCCTCATTCAAAAATCATCCAGTATCATCAACAACGCATTAAAACATTTACACCATGTTTTAACTTAAGTTTTTTTTTAATTCTTGAAACTAAAATGTAAACTCCTTTAAACTCCTCCCGGCAATATCCGTTTTAAAACCACGCGCAAAGAATGAGCTTATAATATATATTAACATTACCTAACTCTTTTAACTGAACAAATAGTGCACGCTACGAATGAATTTATGTATTTTTCCGCAACTTTCCCAGAATCCGTGCTCTTGCCTGGCCTGGCCACAAGAGAGGAAAATGGTAGCACTAAAATAATGCAACGAAATTTGGGACAGAAAACCAAAGTAGAAAACCAAATTCAACGTGATTTTTATTTAATTCATCTATAAGTCATATAACTCACATATTACTGTCCACTACAATATATTAAATTAAATCGATAATATATTTAAAAAAAAAAAAGAGAGTTTCAATCAGTTTTAACCACCAGGAAAAAGAATTCACAGCAATTTAAATGCAACGGACCATCATAACATAACTACATATAATAATGCCTCGATTCATGATCGAAAACTAACGCTTAACAATTAAACAATTAAATTAAGCGACAAGAATAAAATTTATTTTATCATTTAATGATGCCATGTTTCAGTTTCAACTATAATCAATCAATAATGACTCAATCAGTAATATCTGGAGCTTCTTGATCCTCCGCATCGTCAACTTCAGTTTCTGCGTCGGAATCAAAATCCTCCTCAGCACCAGCACCTTCTACATCCTCCTGTTTAACTTGACCTTCTGCCTCCGAAGAATCCTCCTCAGTACTGTCACCTAGGGAAATGGATTCCCCCCGGTTTTTAGCATCTGCGAAGCTAGTAAATGTGTCATTTCCAAAATACAAAATAATTTAGATTAATTAACGCGCATCTTATCTTAGTAGCACCACCAATCAACCCAATTTCAGAAAGCAATTCAATTAAAATATCTAAACGAATCCGATACGATGTTAAACAATCCGATATATGCACAATTAATTAATTAGTAATTAAGCTTTGCTTACAGTGCATTAATCTGAGATATCTTAGGCTCGATGTCCTCACAGTGACCCTCAACAATCATATCAACCAAGCGATGCGAATCCTTCCAGGTGAACCACTCAGCGGGCATGTCCGTCAATGTGAACTCCATGAGAATCCTCAAGGTCGGGAGATCAAACTCTATCCCCATCTGGCACAAGCTTAGAGCCATCCCTGCATCCTCAACAGCCCCGGGGGTGACCCCGTGAGCAAGGAAGGAAATGAATTCGCTCACCTCCTCCACCGACCACTTCTCCATGGAAAGAGTTTTCTCCTTCCGAGTCACGCCGGCACAAAAACTAGCAGTTTCATTGGAAGGTATCTGCTGTTCCAGTTCCGCCCACAACGTAGGACACCCTAACAAAATAATTATTTGAGTTGTTAAAACAAATATTTAACAATTACAAGTCACCTTGAAAATACTCTGATTCCAGTTTAAATAAACTTTAATCACCCTTAAAAATCCGCTCATGGCATTGGAAAACCTGCCCCTTTTTGGCAATGATATTCACTACCGTAGGGCTGTCCTCATCCTCTTCCGGAAGCTGCAGATCTTCAAAATATTTTTGATCTCCTAACTTATTTCTCTTAGTTTTATTTAGCTCAATTAAATCCGACTCAGGTTTCGCCTTGACTCCAGCGGCCCTTCCATTTAATCTGGGAACATGTTCAAATAAACATTAAAGAAATTAAATGCTGAAGAAGTTAATTGGAATGTTAGCACTGTAATCTAACATCGGTCAATTAGTAGCCTTCCTTACACTTTCTTAATTTCCTCAGCCTTCTTATCCAGCTCATCCGAAGGACTTGAAAGGATGACCAGCCGGGATGCGTCCTTCTCGGTGAAGCGCTCGGCGGACAAGTTCAATATAATATCCTCCATGGAATTGACCAGCGACGGGACATCGTACTTAAGGCCCATCTCGTACAAGGCGATGGCCCTGGTCCCGCTTTCCAGAGCCGTGGCCAGTTCCCCGCAGTAGAGGAATGATAAGAAGTCTCGAACTTCCTCCTCAAACCAGGTTTCCATATGTAAGGTCTTCACTGTCGTCATCGTGGTCGAGGTAGCTGCTGCTGCTGCGGACTTGGAAGTGGATGGGGCACAATTCCAAAAGTCCTCTTGGGTGGTCAGTTTTAGGAGCTCCGCTTTCAGAACGGGGCTGGCAGCTGTGGAAGCCAAGAAAAGAAATAATTGGTTAGCAAAATAATTAATTTTTTAACATTTAGTTAAATTTTTAATTTGCTACCGATTAGAAACCGCTGGTGAGCCTCCACAACACGACCATACTTCACAAGGATCCTCACATCCGACCCGAACCCCGTTTCCAGTAAATTCCTGTTGAGTTGCTGCTGCTGCAGCTCTGCACAAGTAGTGGCAAAGGTGGTAACCTCTCCCTCCATTTTTAATGGTGGTCCGTTATTCCAGGAATTTTAAAGCTATGTCAATAAAATTTATTAAAGCTTCCAGAAATAAACGGCTTGATTTTGATATGAATTGTTTTGGCTGGTTGCTGTTGTTGAAGGAGTTGGGCTGTTTTTGTTGATCAAACTCAAGCCATATTCCTTCTCATTTCCCTTCCCATGCTTCAGCTTTTACGACATGCTGCTGCTCTCTGTCTACTCATATCTTCTCCAGTCTCTTTCTGCTTGCAGCATGCAACAACCCAGTCATTTAAGATTTTTGGTTTCATCCCAAAAATCCGCTTTATCATCAAGATGCAAATAATGGACGGACGTGGTTCTGAATTTACATAATCTGTGTAACATAAATATGACTAAAAGAAATGCGTTTCGGTGTAATTTGGTTTAGAAGGAGCCGGTTGTTGGACCCATGACCGATCCAATGGAATAAGACTAATGGAAAGCAGCCAAACAAACAATCGCGATTATTATGCACAATGCCCCAGTGCAACAGAAGAAGTAACAAATACAAATTACCTTTACAATATAAATCAGTTTCTTTCAATCCAATCCTTACTTTATTCACTAATCGTAAGCGTAAGATTATTATAAATGAAAACCAGTTAATTATTAGTGATTATAAAAACGTAATTGTAGTACAAGTACAAGTACAATAAATATGATAAAATGTATATATAAAACGATTCTTTTATATAAAACTAACCAGCCTTTCTAAACATACTTATTGAGTGAGTATAGGAGTTAAAAAAATAATGTTCGCAACATTTTTCATCCTAGAAACGACACAAAGTTGGATTATCAACTCAACCCTAATCTATCCCAATCACCGGGAGCAAATTCATATAACAATTGATTTATAATAACAGCAGAGCTGGAAGTAACCGTTCTAAGACCAACCTTTTTCAAAATAAATACACAAAAAAATCAGTGGAACCCAACACAGTGAACAATCATACTATACATTTTGTAAGCTAGCTACCTACTAAGCAAGCAGACAAGTTTCATCAACAATTTTATAATATCAGGGAACTGCTATAAAACAACGCATGTGAGCAAAATTCATTCTCATTTTCTTCTCATATTTACGGATCTACGAAAACACAATTGCGTTACGTAACAACTAAATAACTAATTTACTGCGGACTAAATCGAACCAATATATAACAATACAGAAAATCGAAACTATCATCTACAACTCCTCACATCTTCCGAACATTACTTCCTTCTTCCTTGAACTTGAAGCCTGCAGAGTGGTCCTTGGCACTGTCCAAATCCTCCTCATCTTCTGGACAACCCTCCCGGCCGGAGTCCGGACTGACGCTGACAGCGTCGTTGGCCTTCTCACGTAGAATCCTGCAAGATTCAGAATCAGATTAAAGATAAGAAATTGTATCACAGTCACTAATATAATACTAATTTTAGAGAAATTAATATTAAGCATTTTCTTTTCAACGCATGCAATTTAACTTACTCTGCTTCCTCATTCTCTTCCTTTGCTTTTTCTGGTTTCGTAGTTGAAGAATTTGGTTCATCCAAGAGTCCGTCATGACAGTTCTCTTCCGCGTCTTCTTCGTCTTCCCACACATTCTCTAGCTTCCTAATCACAGAATTCGTTTCATCTAGGGAAACGCTCCAGTTCTTATCCCCTTCGCCTTGCTTCACTTTCTCAGAGACCGGGTAGTCTTCTTCGTGATTTGTTTCACCGGGCAACGGGTTCCAATCCAGATCACCAGCATTAAACTCACTACCTTTGTCCTGACCCCAATCCGGGCAACTAGGAGCACGCATGTCAAAATGGCCACGACCTCCAGGCTCATATCGCCAGACGGAATTATTCACGGTTTTGATGTTGTTTGCAGTCACCCTACATTAAATTGAATAAAAGTAATTAATCGTCGATCATTTTATTGTTAATGTAATGAACTAATTAATCTCGTACTGATCATGACACGACACATGCCGTTACTTACATGTTGTGAATTGCAGCAGCTTTCTCCCCCAATTCTTCAGAGCCCACGGAACTAGCAATGAAGAAGAGGCGAGTAGCATCCTCCTCCTTGAAACGGCCGGTTTCCATATCCATCACGGTAGCATGCATCAAAGTGGCCAGGGAAGGGAGATCATATTCCAGCCCCATCTCGTACAAGGCAATCGCCAAATCCATATGGCCAAGTGCTTTAGGGGTCGCCCCGAAGTATAAGTAGGACAAAAATTCCAAAACTTGCGGCTTTGTCCAGTTCTCCATCAACAGTACAGTCTCCATTGGCCCATCATCTGCGTCGTCGTCGTCGTCAACTTCATTTTTGTTAACCTTTTGTCCCTCGCCCTTATCCCAGTCGTCATTATCATTAACGTTAACATTAGCCCGGTTGCTCGGAGGCAGCTGCTCCACTCTCATCATCAGATTAGGACAGGCTGTGTGGCAAAAACAAAATTATTCACGTTTGCTAGAGCCAGATTTGTGTATTCAATCATTTCTTATTAGGTAAATTAAAAATTAATAATTATAGTTTAAGGTGTGTACCTTCAAGAAGCCGCTGGTGAGCGTGTACAACGCCGCGATATTTGACGCGGATCTTTAGATCCGAACCCTCCGCATTTTCGAGAAGCCGACGTCGTGCCTCATCAGTGGTAGTTTCCTCTGTAAACTGCTTCCAAAAGTTTTCGAGTTCCGGTGGATCCACTGCTTTGGTTTCAGAGTTCTGCTGGCCTCCAGTCACCTTTCCACTTTCCCGTGCACTGTGGACAAAATAAAGGCAGGGATCATGATAGACTTGGTAAATTGAGATTTAGCCGATTTAGGTTAAGCTGTTACTATTGTAGCATCATTTCTTACTACCTTTCATACACTTCCAACGCCTTCTTCTCCAGCTCTTCCGCGTGGATCGCCGATCTACTTGACAGAGTGAAAAGGGAAACGGCATTATCTTTAGTGAAGCGGTCGATGGACATGTTCACCAAAATATCCTTGATGGAATTGGTCAGTGAGGGGACATCAAAGTCAAGTCCCATCTCATACAAGGCGATAGCCCTCGGCCCGATTTCCTTAGCCATGGTCAGTTCTCCCAGGTAGAGGAATGATAAGAACTCTTCGACTTGCCCCTTGGTCCACTTTTCCATGTGCAAAGTTCTGTTAGTCGTCGTCGGGTTAGCTGCTGCTGATGATGAAGTGGATGGGGCAGGGTTCCAAAAGCCTTTGAAGTCCTTGTCCTTGGCTTCCAGAAGTGTCTGCTCCTGGAGCTCCGCTGCCAAGACGGGACTGCTTCCTGGACAATTTAAAAACATTGAACATTAAAAAAAATAAGTTTTACTGCTAATTAAATATGTTGAGATTGCAACAACTTTTCTTCCCAGTCCAACCAAGCTTTCAAATTAAAAATTAAATTATTTAAAACTGACGGATTATTTAATTAAATTAATTATATAACATAATAATTAACAAGAATTACTTAAAAACCGGTGGTGGGCTAACAACACCCTCCCATGCTTGGCGATGATCTTCACATCCCACCCAAACCCCGTCTCCAGCATATTCTTAGCCAGATGCTGAAACTCAGATGTCGAAGGAGCCATTCTTCTTCTTCTTCGCCACTCGTTTTTACTTCTCAGAATTTCGAAAAAAAAAATTGAAGCTAATTAATAATTAACTGCCTAAGTACAACTCTTAAGCCTGCTTTTACACTGTTACACTGGTCGAGAACTAAAAATCCCTAATTGAATTTGCATTTGAGCAACTTTTACTACTACTGTAACAACTATAAATGCACTTAATTGTCTTAAAATAAACCCCACCCAACTACAATTATTTAATTAATCATCGAAGAAGGAAAATCCCGTCCGCCCGATTCCAAAATTCTATATTTTTCGGAATGAATCGGTTGTTGTTTTCATTCCTGTCCGATTCTAACCTAGCTCACTTCACAGCTGCTGCTACTGCATTGCTTTTGCTTGACTGCTTCACTTTGCTCCCATTCGAGATTGGAGATCGATCCTCCTATTGCAATTTAAATAGGCAGACACTAGACATCAATTTTATCAACAAAATGCAAATGATCTTACCTATTATGCATCTCGACAATTTACATAGCATAACTTTACATAGTTAATTGTGTCATGTGCTGCGCTGCTGCTGTTGAATGAAGTGTTGCTATTTATGCTAATTATGCTAAGCTTGATGCTTCTCCATGTCATGGTTTGCTTTAGATTCTGTCGCCTTTTTTTACTTTGTTCGTCTTTCGTTCGTTGTCTGTTCGTTCGAGTCATGTCATGTCTTGGGTTGGTTTTTGGGGTTTGCAGAAGCGCCCTTCATTCATAATAAAATCATCAAGATGAGAGAGAAAATGGAAATTAATGGATAGAAATGAAGATTTTTAGAACAAATGTATGTACTGTTGAGTAAGAAAAGAATGAATAGAAAAGTAGGAAAAAAAACGTTTGGGTTAGTGTTTATAATTTTAAAGAAAGGAATTTACAATTAACTTTAACTTTTTAAATTTCACTATCAATTACCCTTATCACTCTTCCCACATCTCTGTTTTAAGTACTGCCTCATTGATTGGAGTTGCGTAATTTTTTTTAAACAAAAAGTTTTAATTTCAGGAAATGGAATATGGGATAAATTAAATTGTGCCTAAATTATAATTTTATTTTTAATAATGATGACTGGGTTTTCTTATCAGGTTGATAAGGAACAGAATGAGGTCCACAGTGTTGAGCATGACCTTGGCCAGAATATCCGTCCCAATTTCCCTATCAATTATGCCCTTCCCCTCAATGGGGAACCCGATGGGTCTCAGCGTTCTCAGAACCCTCCGATTATAGCGGCTGCTCCCCTTCTCGAACAATCCAATGTTGAACCTCCAGTCTTCAATCATCTTCCTGCTAAATTCTGCCGAGCTGGTGGCCAGCGGGAGGATGAAAACCGCGAAGAAAATGACAAACATTGCAAAAAAGACTGAAAGGAAATAGGCCGGCGGGCTTAAAAATTTCCACCCGATAAAGACCGCCGATAAGGATAAGACCGCTATGCTGGAGCCGATTTTATAGGCAATTAAAATTAACTGCCCTGAAGATTTCAAGATCTTTGTGTGGATTTGGTAGAGCACCTTGTACCGGCTCATAGCCAGGGACTGACAAGGCCATTTCCGGTTTCCGGTGTGCTGAACATGCTTGAGGAGGAAGTTGGTCAGGATTCCCGTGAACATGAAGTGGATCATGAGGATCCGGTGGGTTCGGGAGGTTTCGATCGCGACCATCAGGACCATTAAAAATATTAAGAATTTGGTTAGCAGGTCTCCGATGAAGCTTTCTCCAAAGAGGGTGGAGTAAAGTTGGAAGATTAAGTTGGAGTTGGCGGTGTCCCTTCTCTCATTTTTTCCAACAAATGTGATTATTTTTAAGAGGAGGGAAATGGAGATGGCCAAGGGGAGCGGCACCAACGCACAGACGATGACCGATTGCTGGAGGAGCACAGCGAGGAAGTCGCCACTTCCGGTTTTGATGATCTGGATGATTTCTATTAAAAAAATGGAAACATTTGATGAACTGAACACATATAGTTTAATTGGCCAATTAAAGTTATTCTGGCTTACCGTGGTGAAGTCTCTTCAAAATCTTTAAAATGGAGGCATTTGACCTGTACTCATCCTCCCGTTTCTTGTTGAAGGGTGACCCTTCCAACGCGGAGTAAAAACTGAGGACTTGATTGGCATGAATGACGCTGGCGTCCCAAACCCACCGATTCAAAATCAGGTTGTATCCATTGTTCATCAAGCAAATGAGGAAGAGAATGGACTGGGCGTAGGACACCGACAGGGATACCTGCCCAGGATTGAAGACGGTTTGCCATATGATAACGTAGAGAAGTGACATGGGCCACAAGACTAGCTGTACAAATGCGTTGAGAATGTTGTACGGAGTCCAGAGCCTTCCTTGGAGCGGACCTGCGTGGTATTTATTCTCGCTTAGGTCAAACGTCAAGAAATAGGGGGAGTGGTGGAGCTTATCGGAAACTAGTTGGTTGAGGATGTAGGTTTGAAATAGTAGCTTTGTGAACATGGTGAAGGTCAAACTCTCAGGAACTAGTTTGGATTTTTCTTAATTCGCCTTCCAGCAAACAGTTGTCATGAGCTGGTAGAACTTCACTTTATGCAGCACTTCTAATCCCAAGGTAATCCATCTTTGTAAAAAATCAGCAAATGAAAATTTTGGAATGCATCGATCTAATTTAATACATTAATTTAATTTAGAGTTGAGTTGTAAGAGTTGAGAATTTGAAGTTAAAATTTTATTAAAAGTCAAAAGAGTCAAAGACGTTATCTACATTGCTATAGTTATGTATAAGCAAGAGGGTTTTTCTTCAACAGGAAAAGTGGAAATTCCTTTTGCATTTTAAAAAAATACTTAACATTTAAATTAATTTTGCTATCTCTGTTTTTAATATTTACTCAATTTCTTTTTTCAAATAATGCTGCTACTGGAACGTAAGTACAATATAATAGCTTGGGATTTTTTTGTTTCATAATCGCAATACTACGTTTCAGAAAGCAGAGCTTTGTCGATATTTTTTTAGGTAACTTTTATCAACGCAATCACTTTAAACATAAAATGTGAATTTATTGTAAAACCAGATAGAATATACATATAATCAACTATCGCCATGATAAAAGACAAAAATCGATCAGGTTACAAAACTTATTCTCCTTATTTTTTTTTCGGTTTCACTGCTAAGCTTTCTCTTTATTTTTCTGACAAAATCATATGAATATTTTTACGGGAAACCAAACCCCAAATTATATGCTTGCCAACTTCCACA
>JAQGAI010000744.1:0-17887 GCA_034696905.1 Lepidocyrtus violaceus
CACATTATTTTTTTAACACGTAAATATTAAAACTTAGATAATTACCTACGCACTCGACGGGGGGATATCCCAATTACAAACTTGCAGCTTCCCAAGTGAATCAGTCGATAGTCGATTGGCTGCTTGCTATTTATCAGCTCTGTTGCAGCAGCCTTTGTTTTTTTTTGTTATAAAACACTTTATGCAAATTTTGTCGGGAAAACTCCAAGCAAGTTTTGATCCTTTACGAAGAAATATGATGGGATTGAAAGATGCTTTATTTACGAAGTAGACCGGGAGTATCCTGAGATTTGAGAAGAACGAAACTAGCTATTTGTCTGTCTAGCCTTTTTTACGTACATTCCGATAGGCAATTTACTTGGAAAATGGAACTTGACACTGAAACAAGTTATATTTCACCTTCGACGAAAGCAATTAGCAAGTTTTTCATGCAATTTCCCCAAATACCAATTCCTCCCAGATTTCATTGCCCGAAATGTCTAATACAAAATGCAAATAATTATTATTGATTTTTTTTAAAGTGAGACGAGCCATTGACCAACCACTACATACGTCATATGAAACAGACGAGACTCGTAAACAATTACTCATTTCAAAGTAATGTTATCGTGCTCACTTTATCCTCATTATTATATTGATATGATATCATTATGACGATTTGAGATAGCGATGATGATGATATGACTCGTCGAATGTCCCATGATGGCTGTTTTCAGCTTTTTTTATCTATGTCAAACCATCTTTTTTCCGAGGAAAATTAATCAAAAAAAAATTGCTTTCGTCAGCATACAAATCTGAAGCTTCCTCCACAGCTATGTCAAAGTCCGCTTCGAGGATGACGATGCGCTTCATCATCATCATCATCATCATCCATATTGGAAATTGAAATGAAAATCTTTGAAGCGTTTTTTTTAAATGTCAAGCTCGTTAAAAATCTAGAATAAAACGCGGATTTAGATTGGACTTTTAACAAGGAGTCAAGGACAATTATGCTGAGAAGGTTTTTGTTTACTAATTATTTGAATTCCCTTCGAGAAGTATCTTTGAAACCGCATTTCGAAAGAAAATGAATGAAGGTTGAATTTGTGTCGCCCCTTCTCGCGAAGATGTCCGTTTCAGAGTAGGACAACTTCGCATCTCAACCAACCAGGATATGAATGAAAATCAAAAGGTGATACTACATAGAATGGTGAGGATGATGATGATTACCTAGGCCCTGTTGCCAGAATAATGATGACGATGACGGCTAAGAATACGAAAGTGAGCCACTGCGTCTCTAGTTACTCCTCAGCTAACGGTAACGGGGTACCATCATCGCAGTACACAAATTTATGATGATGATGATGATCATCATCATCATAAAGATGGGCTGTTATCTCTCCTTAATCACTGTACATACCTACGTACTACATTTTATTTAGAGTGGGGGGAGGAGGGTGAAAAAAAAAATCACGTAATGCTTTTCCCTGCTCCTAATACCAGCCATGGCTGATGGGAGTGGGGCTTGCGTGAAAAACTGTTTTGTTTGATTGGTGCTAATTTATGAGTTGTCGATGATGGCAAGTAGCTGCCGAACAACCCAGTTATTTATCTTTGTAATTACTAACTTTTCAGTGCTGTTTAAAAAAAAAATGGCACCTCACTCCTTTTTAACAGGAAAGGGAAATAGATTGGTAATGAGATGGATTATAATAACAATGAGATCGGTTGGGACTTGGCTTACCTGAAGAACGTCACGATGGAGTCAATACTATTGGGGCAATCCTTCCCACCCGTCTCCTGAAAGTGAATGGCAACGAATTCCGGGTCCCTTGACCTGACAGCCTAGAAACAAACAAAAAAAAGACAGTTACAAATAGATTCATTCATGATTCATGTCAAGTTCAATTTTATATTCAAATGAAATAAATCAGTCACATCGACTAATTCTGTTGTTATAAATCTTACCCAGCAGGGGGAATTCTCTTGGAACTCGGAAGTTGTTTCAAACCCAATCAGGAGTTCACCACCGTTGACGAAGGCATAAAACCTTAAAAACCTCTGCCAAAATGGATGAAAGGGAAACGGAAACGGTGGACGTAACTCAGTCCTTTTTCGATGCTGTGAAAAGTACGAATCATTAATTAAAGTATAATATAATCATTGAGTTAACAATAGTTAAAAGAAATGAATAAATAATGTTATTTTTTACTTTCAGGCCTAACTCTGGGGGAGCTTTTACATGATCCTTCATTCGGACTTTTTGAAGCGATGTCTGCGATAGAAATGATGGATCCGAAGATGGATGCTGGAATGATCTGTAATAAAGGGAATCGTACAATAATGAACTTTGAACAGGCCATTGAGGTAATTTTTATCTATTATCATTTATAATTCTATATATTTTCCAGATCGGACCATTCTTATTAAGTTGTACTTGCTAATGACTTAATTGCCAATTATTTTTTTGTTTTAGGCGGACAAATTGAAGCTGGAAGACATTTCATTCGAAGAACTGATAGGGATTACTGATACCACAATTAGTTGTTTGGTAACTTGGCTGGAGGGCCATTCCTTGGCTCAAACCGTCTTTACCAACTTGTATCTTCATAAACCGTCTGCCATAATCAACAAGTATTTGAAAGCCATCAGTGTTGCGACCTTAAAGCAGGTTGACGTTATTGAGGAGTGTGTTAGCAAGTGAGTGAATAGCTAATTTTAATAAAATATTTAAGCATTGAAGTGGAAACAGTTGACTGATAAATTGTGATCTGATTACTACACTAAAACGATTTGTCTTTGAATACTTAATTAGAGCTGCCGTGTTCGAAGAGGAAGACTTCCAACCTTCAGTTTACGGTTACAACTTGGCTACCATGTTCTCCGACTCAAAAGCTTCTAGCATGCTCAGGGAATGTGAAGACGAACTACAAAAGACGGAGAAGAAACTGAAGACTCAACGAGGCCAAACCAATGGGGAGACACCGGAAGGAGACGGAGCAGTAGGAAATGGAGAAGTTGAAATCATCAATGCTGTAATAGCCAGGTTGAAGTTCATGCGAAATTTCCACACGCTCCTCCTCCACATCTGGAAACGAGACAATCTCAACGAGTGTCCAAAGCTCATTTCTATTTGCCAAGAGTCATTGCTCGTAATGCAGAAGACTTCGATACTCGGTGTACAAAGAGATTTAGATGATTCAGGTAAGCCAGCTCAGCTCAGTAGATCGTTTTACATTGCTTATTTCAATTGATGTCAAATTGGAAAACACTCAACCAAACCTTTTGATTCATTTTTTTTAGGAAACTTCATGATTGGATTTGAGCTTTACGTCAATCAACGCCTCCTCCCACCAACCTTTCCTAGATCCACTCGTATAAAATCCGTCGAGGAAGCATTCTCGTACATGGATGCCTTTCTCCAACGGGCGAAGACGATTTTGAAAGTGACGACAATTCAGAATTTTCATGCGATTTTAGACTTCTTCAATTCGTTCAGTGAAAGTCAGCCTTGCGTTCTTTCCCGATCCTTGCTCCAGCTCTTGTATGGACCACTTAGATTCAAGAAGCCTGGAATAGAGGATATGATAGAGTCCATGAAGGAAGCGGTGAAAAGTTTTATAGCACCTCCGGTTTTAACTAATAAAGCAGTTTGCACCCAGAACAGAGAAGTGTCCGACTGTGTAGAAATGTTCTTTGATAGATGTGCGAATCCGTTTGCCGGCCTGCTCATTACGTGTGGCCACAATCGGGCGAGACAGCGGGACCGTTTGGCTAACATGCTGGAAGAGTTTGCGAATCTTCAATATGAGGTTAGTAATAATAACTTTAAAATATTTGTAGATGTGGTTAAGAACAGTTAGTTTGACTTGACGTTTGTTAACGATCCAAAGAATATGAAATGCATTTGCGGAGCTAAAAGCAGATGCTTTTAGCTCCGCAAATGCATTTCATATTCTTTGTTAACGATCCGATCCTAAGTTTAAATTGTCAACTTTTTCTTATATATTTTTTTGCAGACTGAACGTATAGATGTTTATATCCATTCGCTATGCCAAGGGGATGCGGTCCGCCAGCACGGGAACTGTTTCAGCAACTGGATTCTGTATCATATCTCGAAACTCATGATCCGCTATGTGCTAACGGGTTTTGAACTGGAGCTTTATTCCGTCCACGAGTTTGCTTATATTTATTGGTACTTATACGAGTTCCTGTATGGCTGGCTCCTCTCCGCCCTGTCGCGAGCGGAAGCTTACATTGCGGAATTGGAGTCCACCGTGAATGGAGAGAAGGCAGGGAAGAAAGGGGCAAAGAACAAAGCAAAAGGAAATAAGTCAAAGTCGAAAGCATACACCAAAGAAATTCTACTTATCCAGGCGGAGCAGCATTTAGCGGGAGGATACTTCAAGGTATGATGCTTAAAAAATTAATCAATGACTTTCTGAAGATTTTAGGACTGGGGTGGTTAGTAATAAGTTTTGTTTTTATTTTGCACAGGTGATGATGGGACTAATGAATGATAAGCGCGTACCATTACCGCACAAGGAGTTTGACAATGAAAGCGTCCGGTATAGGCATCGTTTCGCTGCGTTTGCACCAATCCACAATCCCTCTCCAGTCCACTACCTCCAGTACAAGAGTATAGCGGATCTGAGCGCACTGCAACCTTCAGTTAATTTATACGTCGCCGCTGCCAGGAGCTTCCACCAAGCCAGACAGTATCTGGAAGTTATACCAGGAGCTGAGAAAGAGGTAACTTGAGAAAATCCAACCAATTTTAAATTAAGCAACTCATTATCAGTTGAAGTTTGAATGATCGCGTAATATATGGCTAATGGTTTTTGAAATTCAATTCATGTTCCAGGTTGGAGAGCTTATGAAGATAGCAAAGACGAATTTTGTGGTTGTGAAACTCCTAGCAAGTGGCCATACCAAGGAGTCCGTTCACCCGCCTGAATTCGACTTCTCCCTAGATTCTCATTTTCCAATTATTAAAGTTAAATAACTAAATTAAATTAATCGATGTGGCCTATATATCTTGTAAACTGTAATTTGTGAATTGTGATCATGTATAGTATATAGGTTATGTGCATACCTCAAGGTATTCGTTTGTAGATTTGTATAAAAAAAACAGATGAATTTTCTCGGTATGGTTATGTAAATAAGGCCCCATTTCAATGTAACCGGTGCATACAATACTGAACACTTGTCAAAAGTCAACTGAAACTTATGTAGTTAATTATTAATTATATATATAATTTATGATAATACTTTGTGGAGGAGTTCAACCCTTTTCGTCCACCGATCTATTTATTTGTGTAGGAAAAGTTAGTAGGCTTTATACCTCTAAGTACGTATTAAATTGTTAGTCTACCCATGCATTTGTAAAGTTAAGTTGATACTGGAATTGTCCGCTGATTTTAGTAATAGATGATTTGATAATCTAACTTTTACTCCATACAATAAGATTTACTGTTCAGTAGCTCTGCTGTAAATATTAATGTTGTTGTTTAAAAGGCCAAAATGAGATAACGTTGTCATTATGTAGTTTTTAGGTCAGATAATCTTTATAATTATGTAACAGGAATGTGGTTAAAGCTTTTGGTCTAAAGCTCATTAAAATCTAAAAAAATCTAATACGAATTCTTAAGTTTTAATTATCCTGGTTTCGATTTGTGTTTTGTGCTATTTGTTTTAGCAGTCGAAAAACTGCACTTGAGTGGATCAACCAAAGCAAAACTTAAGAGGGAGTGAAATGAAATTTTGCATAGATTGTATTGTAAGCTAAACTATATAGGTAGGTACTCGTAAAAACTGTTTTACTTTTATCAATCAACAAAACTTTGTAATTTTTAACACCAACTGTAAGTTCAAAAAAAAACAGCGTACGTATAAGTAAAAGTCCTAAACAAACATGATACTGCAAATTGAAAACAGTCGTTTTATTTGAATTCTTGTAATTGTATTTAATAGTTGTAATTTTATCTGTATATAAGAAACACCACACAGCAGAGGTGTGATTTTAAGCTGTGTAGAAAGGGAAGGAGGTGACAGATGCTGATTGATGACCATTCCACAATTATCAGGAAAAGTAAGTAAGGAAAGTTAAAGCAGAAGAGGAAAGTGATGGATGCTGTTAGCCGTTTCTTCTAAACTATCTGGAATAATTAGTGTAGAATCCTTCCCCGTTCAACTTCCAATGCGCATGTGACCAACGAAGAGTAAGCATGACTGGGTTGATTGGATCCCAATCAATTATGTACTTTCATTTATCCTTTATTTAACAATCGTACAAAAGATATAAGACAACTCATTTAGGTGGATAGGTCTGAAAGTTTTAAAACTGTATTGGTGGGTAGTCCGTAAAGTTGACATGGCTGAGAGCAATTCCACTTTTAAATGACACTGAAGTAGTATCCATCCGCATTCTGCTTCCACCAGATCGGATAGTTTTTTTGAAGAGGAAGCATTAATGGGTTGAGCGGATCTCCGTTGGGAATGTCCTCTTCTTTGAAACGGTTCTGATCTCGAGCCCAGTTGAGACGCAACTCAAACACCTTCCCATTTTTCACAAACTGTCGGAGAGTAGTGCCCAATCCGTCCGTCTCCTCTCCAATAATCCCGTCAGGATTCCGCAAATTTATTGTCCGGAGATTCGGTAACCGCAACATGATGTGCTCCATGTCCTCCGATCTCATTGCTCCTTCAAGTTTCAATGCTTCAAGAGTGTGAGGAAGATGCGTGGCTCCGCTTATTTCTCCATTCCCCCACATACGAAGATATTGGAGCCGTCGCATCCCTGCGAACACTGTCAGATCCAAGCTCGGCCTTTCCTGGAATCCATTTTGTAGGGGATTCGTCAATTTCTTTAAAGTAGACTCATTCCGGCAGCAAAGTCCCTTCCATATGGCATTTGGAATGGGTCCGAGTCGAACAGCTACTTCCACCAAGGAGCTTGGTTTGATGAGGAGCTCTTTCATGATTTCCAAATGTGGATATTTTGCCCAGGAATCCCAGCCGTCTAGGTTTAATACCTTTAATGATGGAAGGAAGACGTCTGCTCCTCTAATTTCGTTGAGGATCTTCTCCAAATCTTCTTTGTAATCAGTTTGCTCTGGTCCTCCCCATGTCCGATTATCATGCCTTCCGTTTGAAAAGGTCATTATCAGGGAGAGCCTCACTAGGCCACGATGTGCCTGAATAAATCTAATCACATTTCTTGTGCTCTCGAAATCTGCAAACTCCGTAACAGGGTAATTGATTTCCAATCGGGACAGGCAAGGGAAGTTGTCTTTCTTCAAGAGAGTCCTTAGATTGGACTCACAACCGCTGGGTACCATTTCTCCATTACGATTCAGCCGTACCTTGAGGCACGCAAGCTTTGGGAAGTTTTTTGTAAGCAGTTCGAGGTCATCATTGCTGAGTGTGGTGAGTACGTGGATCAGGATATCGAAACTGGATAAATTGGCAGTATGCTTGAACAGACTCTTCAACAAATCAGAATGAAGAGGACTGTTCATTTTAAAAATTTTTAGCAAGTGTGGACGCTTGAACGTAGGGAAAGGTGCTGATAGTTCCTTGGGTGATTCCTCCCACCCCCAGTCGACAAGGAATGAGCGGACTCCGATTTCAGAGATGAGCTCCAGTCCTGTCTTCATCACGTGGGGATTATTGGGATGGACAATTAGTAGACTGGATGTGGTCACATCCCACCCAATCCACTCATCTATGATGGAGTACCAGAGGAGGCAAACTTTCTTGGCATTTTTGAGGTCGTCTTTATCCATCCTCTTGAGTATCTCATAATGGTCCTTCAAACGAAAGAAACCGTCATTTTTTACAGTTAATTAATAATTACAAATAACTACATACATAAACTCATGTAAAAATGCCGAATGTATAGCGCTAACATGGATTGTAAGATCTTGGAAAGTGGTCTGCGAAGGGTTGCCATTCTCATGCATATTCAATCCTGGAGATGATAGACCTTTTCCAACTCGCAAGTCCTTTATAGTATCAGGAAGGTGAATTCAAACCTTATATATGCAGAAAGACGACTAGCCTGCGAGTGAATGTGGGAGATTTTTCGATTCGAGTGTGTGTACAATACAAAGATATATTCGGTTACTAGCAACTGTACGTCAGAACAAATCAACTTTTTCTTTCAATTGCATATATCAATAGGTTTGTTCCAAGTCTCGTTTCTCCGTGGGCTAATAAATGGCAATTAGAATCATTCATCGGTAAAATAATCTCGTATAAAAATATGTACACAATAATCTAGCAAACTTGCGTAAGTTGCGTAACTACAGTTGAGTACATAGATAAATTAAATACTTAATTGGTCTGTGGTTGAGTAAGGGGCAAAATGAGACAAGTCAGGTCAAATAAATGAGCATGTATCATTTATATTATTGGACTTTATTGCAGCTTCTTCAATAAATAATAATTTAATAACATCAATTAGGCCTGTTTTTGATAATGATGATCTTCAAATTTCGAATTCTTTTTCGCCACCTCACATACATGCATACACTTTTAGATAGATTTTCCTATATGAGCCAGGACACCGGTCCGGTTTGGTTGGCAGCACCATAAAAATTAATGGACTCTATCGGTCATATCGCATCGCATGGGTCAACCGGTCGTATGTTCTGTTTCTTAAAGTAATAATAAATGCGTATGGTCAGGGGATTAAATTAATCTGTTTCTTTCCCGCAAAAAAAAAAGGATTTTAAGACTGAAGATTATACTCACACACACCCTGGACTCTGGCTCGTCTGTAGATCAATATTTCACCCTTTAGTTAACTTTTTTATGGAGTATGTAAAATGTAAATGTATCAAGTGCAACTGCATAGGCAGAGATACACTTTTTCAGTTTAATGATCTTCTTTAGTTTAGCTTAGTCAGTCAGTCTTATTTTCTTTCATGATCCCAAATAAATCCCAATCCTAGGAAAAAGGAATATCTCCGCAAGTACATTCCCTCCACACTGCACTCACTGCACACATTACACATTTCGGACTCGGACTTTTATAAGCACCTTAAAAATCAGGACCATGAAGACCAAAGAAAGAAAAGGATTAAACCTAAAGGATCCTTCGAAGCCACCAAAACGAAGCTTTTATTTAATGCTCATCTTCATTTCTGGGGAAAAAAATCATATCAAAGCTCCTCAGCATTAACATAGACAATTTAAGGTTCAGTAAATGTACTTCAATTTTGTCTATATTTATTTATGGCTTCTCCTCAAGGCTGACTACACGTCCGAACTCCGAACTGAACTGTCAAACAATAGAATAGAAAACAACAGATTTAAAATCAAGATTCAACAGGAACAAGAACAAATGAACATGAAAAAACATTAACAAAAAATTTATGAACAATATATTGTTAATTTAATTACACCCTGCAGAAGTCCAGAGAATTTTTCATGAAGAAAGCTCTTAAATTTTTTGTACTTTGTTCATTCATTCATGTTAATTCATGCTCCTTTGCGAAGGGTTCAGTCCGGGTCGAGTTGATGAAGAAAAGAAGTGCATTTTATTGTGCATTTTGGGCTTAAAAAAAGCCTGTATAGCAATAGCATATAGCAGCGTTTTATGTATATTTGTTCTTGTGTTGGGCTTATGTGCTACGCTGCGGGGATTTTGTTTTTGTTTTTATATCAAGTTTGGTGGTGAGGAGATTTAAAGAAGTAGAAGGCGAAGAGAAGGAGTCATTTTATAATTAGGAAGTGGATGTGGGTGAATGCCATGTAGAGAGGTAGAATATATGGAATAAGAAGAACTAAATGTTTTTTAAAGATTAAAAAAAGGTTTTTGGATTGGTTTTATTTAGTCGGGGTCCCGGAGGGAAAAGTTAGTTCAGATAGATAAGTTAGTTGGGTTGGTTGGTTGGTGGTGATGATGATGTAGCTTGGTGTGTACGTCTTGTTTTTGTTTATATTGTTTACATCTTTTTATGAGGAGGACTAAGCACAGGACTGAACCGGGTTGATTAAAATAGTGATTAAATTAAAATCCTTTTCTCCTTGTTCGGATTGGACCTTCAAAGAAACAATTTGGGCTGACAATTTAAAAATACGCAGTTGTAATGAAGTGCTTTTAATTGAAGGGGATAATGTAAAGGAAGAAGGGAGCAAGGTTTCTGTCATCTGTGCCAGACGGGATCGAAGGAAAGGACACTGCACACTGCAAGTGACAGTGTTAATGTTTAATTAGTGATACTTCTCTCTGTGTCTGTTAGTCGGTAGAAACAAACTGTTAAATAAATATTGTTTTGGTCCTGTGATATAATTACAGTTAGTGGTTAGAGTGCACAGTGAAAGAGCAGTTTAAGTTGTGTTAGCATTCGACATTCGAGGTCAGCTGAGGCAATTGAGTAGTGGAGTTCTTATTCCCATTGCTGTCAAAGGTCATTCTCTACACTTGAGTATTCAGAAATTGAATTGGGAATAGGAAAATAGTTCGTAAGTACTTATGAATTTTATCAGGTCCTTTTTGAGTTTTTTTAAATTGCATTTAATTTTTAATTATTAGAGTTTGTTTTTGTAATAAAGATGATTAAATGATGGTTTGGTTTACTGATTAGTTATTCGGTCTATTGTTATCAAGAAATCTATAGATAAGACGCGATGGAGAGCTCCGAACCGCCTTTCCGTGAAGCACCCGTCGTGACAGTACAGGAGTCATCATCGAAGACCATACCTGTGATTATTGACGGGGGTGAGAAGGAGAGTAAAATAATACACCTTCCAAGACGGCTTCCATTCCCCAGAAAAGTTGCTCCTGAGGCTCCAGAACCGCACGCGGGTGCTCCTCCCGTGGTTCCGGTTCCAATAATTACGCAGCTGGAGGGTTCGGCGGAACAGATGACATCAGAGACTGGAGATGATAACAGCTCCCCACCCGCAGAGCGGTCATCCATCAACGTTGTTTTTACCGACTGGGTCCCTGCCAATGATTCCAATGAGAATGTGACGGATATGATGTCGGAGCCTATTTTCGTACCCAAGTTTGGCGGCCACCGACCCAGATATTTTCAACCGCACAGTGGTCGTGGGAAGATCAGGCCGGGATTGGGCTCCAATCTGGCGGAGCTACTTAAACCATCATCAAAGCCAAATAAACGAAAGAAGCCTCAGTTAGGTGAGTGTCGGTTAAGTTAGTACATGAATAAGCTTGACTGGAGAGATAAACTTATTTAAAGTCCTGGTAAATAAAAAAGGTAGTTAATTAGTTAGCCAATCCTGCTAAAGTAAAATAACTATTATTCTACCCTAGATTACGAGACCTTCGTTAAAAAGTTCAAGATTACACCGGAGAAGCCGGCATGTGCTGTATTACACCAGTTGGACCCCAATCTGCTGTACACTTACGAAGAGGTATCGATGGAGGGCTCGCCGTCGCCTTGTTTTACCTGCACCATCGAGTATCCGGTAGGTTATTGTTACTAGATAATAGGTAAAATTCGAAGTTAACCTCGTCCGTTGTCTGAAATCGACTGAATTAATTTGATTTTGTAAAGTCTGATTTGATTTTTCTTCTGTGTTGTTAGCCTGAAAGCGGCGTTCAATTCGTTGGTCAAGGTCGGTCAAAGAAGTCGGCGAAGAATGATGCTGCTGCCAAGGCTTTGGAGGCTAACGGGTTTCTGCTGATAGATGAAGACATGGGGGAGGGAGGAGGAGGTCAACAATGTGACATAGATTTTACATCGGATGAGATCATCCATGTAACAGTATTTAATGAAGCTGCTCCAATGCCACCGCCAATGTTATCACAACGTATGGCTTGCTCAATTCTTTTTAACAATTTCTGCGTTAATTTTACAGTAGTTTCAGTTTCATTATTTCCTGTTTTTTTTGCAGCGATGATCGACGACTCCATCATCAAGCGGCTCCGCAACATTCCCAACTTTGAAGAAAATGTGTCCCTTGCTCTGAACACCATCGCCTTCCCAAATCCCGTGGAGTACAAAATTCTAAGCGACGAAGGCCCCCCTCACGAAAAGCTCTTCACGGTTGAAATCAACTTCAACAAACAGTCATACATTGGAAAGGGGGCGAGTAAAAAGAAGGCCAAGGCGGATGCAGCCAAACAGGCGGTTATCACGTTGCTGGGAATGAATTGCTACGTGTCCCTTGTGAATTCCTCCTTCAAGGAAAAGGATGAAGAGATGCCTTTGTCAATCCTTAGTTCATCCTCAGAAAATACAATTAAGGGCAAAGCAGGAAAGAAATCGAAGAAGAAGAAAAAGACATCCGATGGTTCAACTATTCCATCAGCGGAAGTTTCCAGGGAGGAAGAGGAGGAAGACGAAGATGATAACGATGTTTGGGGGGAATATGATTTGAATTTCAGTGATTTTGTTTGCAAGTAAGCTTATTATTTTAATTTTAATTGAGACCTATTTTGTTTGTTGTTATCACTCAATTACGGTTTTAAATAAGTTTATGTTCAATGGCGCAGTTCCGTTCGAGGAAAATACGAAGAATTGATGGGGGCGGATGCAAACTATTCACCGTTCAAAGTAAGAAGATATTCTTGATGGTTTATCAATCGGCTTGGCTTAATTTATTTTGAAATTGAAATTAATAAATTATTTATGTAACCTTATTTTCGTAGGTTTTGGCTGGAGTGGTTTTGACCACAGGCTCTCCAATGATGTTCAACTCCAAAGTGATAGCAGTGACCACCGGGACGAAGTGCATTGACGGGGACTTCATGTCCGACTCCGGACTCTCCGTTAATGACTGTCACGCTGAAATTTTAGCGACCAGATGTGTTCGAGACTTCCTGTTTTCTCAAATTGAGATGTTTGAAAATGACCAGTCCAATGAAGCCAAGCCAAACAACCCTCCAAACAATGAAAATTGGTGCATATTGGAGGCGAACACAAATCCCGCAAGCGGATACAAATATCAGTTGAAGTGCGACGTGAAGTTCCATTTGTACATTAACACTTCTCCTTGTGGGGACGCCAGGATCTTTTCTCCGAAAGGGATTGAGCTGGACGAGGATCAGCCCACCCCCCCATCAGTATCCGACTTGGAAGACACCCATCCCAACAAACTGAATCGGGGAGTGCTTCGAAGTAAAATCGAGGCCGGGGAAGGGACAATCCCATCCACTAATCTTTATGCTGGTAAAATTGCAATGAGAAAGCAGTTACATTTGTACAATACCATACATTTTAATATGAATGTTAATTAGTTAAATTGGTAAATTGTAGGCCCTCAAACTTGGGATTCTATTGTAAGTGGAAACGCTTTGTACACCATGTCTTGCTCCGACAAAGTATGTCGCTGGAATGTTTTAGGGATGCAGGGAGCCTTATTATATAATTTAGTGGGATCCTTGTATTATTCCTCAATTACTCTTGGAAGTCTACATCATCCCGTTCATTTTAAAAGGTCGGAGTAACTTGATTTAATTTCTTTATTTTTTAAAGAAGGATTTTTTCACGATGTATTTTTTTTGAATGACAACATTTGTTTTTGTATGTAAATTGCAGGGCCGTCTACGGAAGAATAGAACCTTTAAACTCTCGTCTCGAAATCCCTTTCCACGTCCACCAACCAAAATTAATGATGGTCTCCCGGGAAGAGAAACGAAGAGTGAAGAAAAGCCCCAATCACGCGGTTTGTTGGGCGATAAACTGGTCCACTCCGGAGATACTTGCCGCCAGCAAAGGCAGATGCGAGCCGGGAGGAGTCGCTTCCAGACTGACGAAAAGAGTATTATTCACCAGATTCCTCAAACTTTACAATAATATTAATGGGAAACGGGAGAATTATGCTGATTTGTCGTACCACGAGGCGAAGAATGTGGCGGCTGACTATCAGGTAGGGAAACCAACTTATCTCGTCTCATTTAATTTTAAGCTTATGATCAAACTATTAAATTAAATATTGGCATGGTCTTTCTTTTATTTGCAGAAAGCGAAGAGTGAGTTTGTCAACTTTTTCAAAGACTCCGGCCTGGGCCCTTGGATCGGGAAACCTATGGAACAAGACAATTTTAAAATTCAGCAGTAAGCGTAATAGCGTACAGTAGTTGCCAGTGATTGTTGTTGTTTACCTGTTTTATAGTCATACACATACAAAATACTTACTACGAACTAGTTAGTTTTTTATCTCATATTTATGTAAATTAATGACATAACAAATAATATGTACCTATGCATTTATCTTCTCCCATTTTACGTATTGTATTTCTGTTCGAGAGTTTTTTATGTAATATCTATTTGTTTTATAAAGTGTGTTATGCAATTATGCACCTTAACTATTGTTGTAATTTTATCACTACATAATATAATACATCCCGTCTGAAAATTTGTCTGATCATATCTTGATCATGTGCGTTTACCCAAAGTGTGGTAGGGTATAGTACGTGATGATGATGCGCTCCTGTACATACCCGTTCATATTATTATCCCTTCCCATACCTATCCATACTATACCAGTCCTATATTTTTAAAGCATCATCTCTCTCACAGTGCCCCACCAAAAGTTTGTGGGAACTCAAACATACTACTTGGCAGATGCTTTTGTTGTGAAATGGGAAATGTATTTCACGACATGATTCATTCGTGTGTTTTTTTGCAAGGAGGTGGTTGCTTCTTTTTTTTTGCAAAAATTAAAATAAAACACTTGGTTTTAACTAACCTTACCTTACTACTACTGTCACAAAATTTATTTTTGCGACAGTAATAGTTTTTTAAATTACATTTGGTAATTTTTTTGAAAAAGAGATTCGAATTTGAAGGAGAGAAGGAGATTGGTGAGACGGGATCAGAATTTAGAGGAGATTTGAATTTGAAGGAGGATTTTGAATTTGAAAGAGGAGTTTGAATTTGGAGGAGGAGTTTGAATTTGAAGGAGGATTTTGAATTTGAAGGAGGATTTTGAATTTGAAGGAGGATTTTGAATTTGAAAGGATTTTGAATTTGGAATAGGATTTTGAATTTGAAAGAGGATTTTGAATTTAAAAGACGAGTTTGAATTTGAAAGAGGAGTTTGAATTTGAAGGAGGATTTTGAATTTGAAAGAGGAGTTTGAATTTGAAAGAGGAGTTTGAATTTGATAGAGGAGTTTGAATTTGAAAGAGGAGTTTGAATTTGAAGAAAGAGTTTGATTTTGAAGGAGGAATTTGAACTAAGAAGAGGAAGTTTGAATTTGAATGAGGAATTTGAACTAAGAAGAGGAAGTTTGAATTTAAAGGAGAAATTAGAATTTGGAAGAGGAATTTGTATTTGGAAAATTGATATAGAATTGGAAAAATAAAAGTTGGAATAAAATTTGAATTTCCAGAGGTGCGCATTCTACCAGAGGTGCGCGTTTTCCAGAGGTGCGCATTTTACCATAGGTGTGCATTTTCCAGAGGTGCGCATTTTACCAGCGGTGTGCATTTTAATAAACAAAGTGTATTTTACCCAAGGTGTGCATTTTAGCGGTAGTCTGCAGTTATTAAGAAATTTGCATTTTACCTTTAGGTTTTATTTATTTGTTAGTTATTAGTTATTATAAAACTAACAAAATGAATAACCTTTTTAGTAATACCCCACCAGCAAAACGACGGTGCCGCGAAAATGAAACGCCCGAGCAAAAAAGATTACGACTTGATAAGGATAAAGAGAGTAAACGTCTAAAAAGGGCCAATGAAACACCCGAGCAAAGAAGAACAAGGCTGGATAAAGAAAATGAGCGACAGAAACAGAGAAAAAGAAATGAATCATCTGCTGAAAAACAAATAAGATTAGAAAGAGAGAATAACATTCGAAAAGATCTAAGAAACAACGAAACGGCGCAAGAAAAAAGAGTTAGGTTAGACGCAGACCTTGCAGGAAAAAAAACTAAGCAGCAGAACAAATCTGATATATTTCGTACTACTGCGGAAAATGCAGAATCTAATGAAGAATTAATATTGGAACATTATTTGGGCAAACTTGATGTAGTCTGTAAACACTGCAATTCTTTAAACTTTTCTGAGGAGAAAACCGGCTCTACAGAAAACGAGTTTACTCGATGCTGCCATAAAGGTCAGGTGAAGCTTGATTCACTTCAACCGTATCCAAAGTATTTACATGATCTTTTAACTGATAAATTGCCAGAAAGTAAAAATTTTAAGAGCTGTATACGTTCTTACAACAGTTCATTTGCCGGAGCATCTACTGGCGCAAATGTCAAACCCCCAGCAGGAAACGGTCCATATTGCTTTAGAGTATGTGGACAAATAGTCCATCGCGCCGGCACCTTGCATCCCGAAGAAAATGAACAAAGAAAATTTTCTCAGCTGTATATACTTGATCCTGATGACGCAGCAGTACAGAGAATGCTGTTACCAGAGAACAAAGATTGTAATGAGTATTTAATGCGAACAATCGGAGAAATTATGGAAAACAATCCATGGGTGCGTTTATATAAACAACTACATGAGGTTGAAAAAGAAGCAAATGCCACAGCAGAAATGCAAGGTATTGCACCTACTAAGGTTATGTTAGCTATATTACAAGATGCCAAAAACGATCCGCGTAGATATAACGCCCCGATTATTAATGAAGTGGCCGTAGTGTTTCAAAGTGAAGATGGTGAACCTCCTTTTGAGAGAGACATTATTATTCACTTAAGACCAGATCCAAACAAACCTCATGAAAAGTTTAAAAGAATCAACATTTTAAATCCAAATTTAGATGCCTTAACGTATCCAATTTTGTTTCCAAATGGTGAAAAGGGGTGGCACCCACAAATACAAAGAATTAAAAAAAATGAAGATCAAGCAAGGGAAAGAGTTACGATGAGAGAATACTTTTCGTACCGATTATCAGTTAGAGCATTGTTTTGCCCCCTTTTAAGTTCAGGAAAATTGTTTCAACAGTTAGCTGTGGATTGGTATGTCCGCGCTGAAGCAAACGATTTGAAATGGATAAAAGAGAACCAACCAAAACTTCGAAGTGAAAAGTACAACGGATTAATGGATTACATTAATAGAGATGCAGAAACCAATAATTTTAAGATAGGAAAGGCTGTAATCTTACCGTCAAGCTTTCAAGGTAGCCCAAGAAATTTGCAACAACACTTTCAAGATGCAATGGCTATAGTCACGAAATATGGTAAACCAGATCTTTTTATTACAATGACTTGCAACCCTAAATGGAAAGAAATCGTGGAAAATTTAGAACCTTGGCAGCAGGCTGAGCATAGACCAGATTTGGTGGCAAGGGTATTTAATTTAAAATTAAAAAACCTGATAAATGATATATGCGCAGAAGATAAGTCGGTTTTCGGCAAAGTAATAGCCAAAATATACGTAATTGAATTTCAGAAGAGAGGTCTACCACACGCTCACATATTAATCATTTTAGACAAAGAAAATAAAATAAAAACAGAGGAAGATGTTGACCGTATTGTCAAAGCTGAGTTGCCAGATAAAATAAAGTCTCCCAGATTATTTGAAATAGTTACGAGAAATATGATCCATACCCCGTGCGGCAAACATGGAAATACTAAAAGTCCATGCTTAGTTAATAATAAATGTTCCAAAGGGTTTCCAAAAGATATTTCGAACAGTACAATCAATAATGTTGATGGATATCCAAAATACAAGAGGCAAGAAATTCAGCCAATTATGATTAATGGACGTTCCGTTGATAACAGATGGATTGTACCATACAATCCTTTTTTAACTTTAAAGTACAATTGTCACATTAATGTAGAAGTCTGTGCGTCTATTAAGAGCGTTAAATATTTGTTTAAGTATGTCTACAAAGGGCATGATTGTGCCAACTTATGCGTTAATGAAAGTAATGACAAAGATGAGTCAAAGGATTATGTAGATTCGCGATATGTGAGTGCACCAGAAGCAATTTGGAGAATATTTTGCATGAAAATGCATGACCAATCACAT
>JAQGAI010000745.1:0-17883 GCA_034696905.1 Lepidocyrtus violaceus
TCTGAGTCGGCAACCCATGGTCTATTGTTAATTATGCACTTTGACGTGAGTACTGCAACATGAGTGGCCTTAGTCATTTACATTGACTTTCCCATTTAGGGAAAATGTCCGCTCCAAGGCTGGAATGAATATAAACATGACATGACACAATCCTACAAAAAATATGAAAACTTTCCCTAAACATTTCATTGCTTTTTAGAATTGAAACAAAATAGCTACTCCCTCTAATGGTTTAAATATCCTCCAGCCAAAGGATTGGATCAGGTCATTAGTTTAGTTTTGCCTGAAAAGGAAAACAAACAAAAAAAAACACATTTTCCCTTTGAAAGTTCAAGCTGGCTGAAATAAGCTGGATAAGGCCTTGCCTTGGCTTGGTGGATGAACTCATCATCATCATTTATTTTTCTCCACCTTAATTAGCGGAGCTTAATTATCCTTCCAAAACACACTGTTTTATTTGCATTACACAACAAAATTTAAGCTAAACTGCTTTAAAAAAGATTTGCATAATACTTTAACTCTTGGATAATTTTGTAGCTCTATCGTTAAATCTTTTTCTAAAATCAGGAACAGTTATCGTAACAGATCTCCCATTTGGTGATCTGCGTTCCAACAACAGGGCCTTCGGGTGCTGCCCCGGAGCAGAGCACCAAATGCGAGATCGCGATAAACTAAACAAAAAGCAAAGATAACGACGCAAATAAAGCCAGTAAAAGTTATTGCGAAATTAGGATGATTATTTTAGCCTCGCCATGCAATATTTTTTTTGCAACATGATCAAAAATCTAAAATGGGATGCTAATTTAATCACTATCATTATCCGATGTCTGACGTATCCAGCAATGCTCATTTCTGGAACAGATTATTACTCAACTTCAACCCAGTCAGGGAGAGATTGTTCCAAAAAAAAATATGGAAATGGAATGAATGGAATACGTAACTATTCCAAGTAGGGAATCTGCTCTCTTCGAATTACATTACATTACATTATGCAGGGGTGCAATTAACTAGTACACCAACCCATGTTGTTGGATTGGGAAATTAGTAGACCGGATGGAGGATCAAGGATCATCCTGAAAGGATATCAACAAATTGCGTAATCTGCATAACAAATTCTACACTCCATCGCATCGTTTACCTTTCCACTCCCCTAAATTAGATTAAAACTTACCGATGACGGTGATCAAATCAGTGATCATCATCATATCTTGATTGTCGGAATTTCATTAGGTACTTGGTCTTTACTTATGTTAGTTATATTTGAGATAAGCCGGTGTATTTTAAGCCCATAATCATTACGGAGGAGCCGAGGACGTCAATGAAATCTAATGACGATGATGATGCTTTCTCCTCCGTTTCATTTTAAGTAAGTGAACAAGTCGAGGGCAAAACCCTTTTCATTCCTGTTGAATATTTATTTTTCCCAAGCCAAACTAATTTCGAATTCCCGCCAACAATTATAATTATCACCATCCTCTCATTCTAGTTCAGGTAGTAGTAAAGTGAAACGTACGGTGTACTGTAATTACTTCACATTTGCATAATACATAATACATAATGTGTATGTATATGAGGACAATTTTTCAAATGATCAAAATCAGAAACAGTTACAAATTACTCCGTTTATTTCATTATTTTTGCAATGAATTTGGATTGGGATGGGGCTGTTGGCTCGATCTGTTCATTTGCTTCTTCTTCTAAAACTTGTGAACCTTGCTGAGTGAAAGTGAAATAAATTATTCGATAAATTGCTTGAATTTTACACAGGGAAGGAGGGAAGGGACGAGGGGAGGATACAAACATGACGGAATCCATGTCATTGCCACCGCCATCATCATCATCATCATCATAACTCCACCCAACAACGTTCCATTCCGTTTCCCTCCCAAACCTTATTGAAATATTGGGAATTATCTGTGTAGGCGTGTTTATTTCTTATTTTTTGGCGAAAAGAGAACAAGTCAGTTTTACAAAGAGAGAGAGAGAGAAAGAGGAAGAACATGAGCAGCACATTTGGCATGGATAAAATAACAAGTCAAGTCGGTAACGATGATGATGATGGTGATGTGATGCCGGCGATACAGCAGAATCTTGGCAAGACACTTTTCCCGAAGAATTATTGATCTTGATCATCATGCAAAAGGGAACTCTGGATGGAATGAAGCAGAGAAAGAAACGAAAATAAAAGGCGAGAGAAAGGTTTTTGATTTTTTTTAGAAGCGATAATATGTGATATGATATGGGACATACATGGATTTTTTGAAAATGAGACACTGCCTGACATACATATTTTCGTTTAAAATATTTTTATAACAGCAAAAGTAGTCTTTCTTATCATTATTATTATTTTTTTTTATATCACGCCTCCAAAAATTATAGCTTGGAGGAAACCAGGATGGATTTGGTTTGGTTTTTACTGGCGTCCCCCAAGATAGGTGGAGGGATCCCATGTGACAGTCCCGTAGAGGGAGTTCTTGTAGCACCCGTGACTCAGCTGGGTTGTCATGAGCTGCTTGTTGGGGTTGGGCTCCAGGGACATCCTCATGTTGAAGACGGACCTTTCCCGTTGGTCCCGATTGGCCAGTTGGACAAGGTCATCGAATTCCCGGTCCCGCTGCCACTCCCAATTGACATCGACATCGTCCAGCGGCCTTGCTGTGGAGACGGAGCGGGCCCGGGACTGGCGGAGATTGGCGTAGTCATCGTAGTTTCCCCGGAAGTCACCAGAGTCATCGTAGCCGCTGAGGACGGACCTCGCGCGGGAGACGGAGGAACGGAGATTCCGTTGGCGGGTGAGCTCCTCCTCCTCGTCGATATAGCCGAGATTGGGGATGGAGGAGGCGCGGGTCATGGAGCGAGCCCGGTTGCGGGCCTTGACCAGGGACTCCCGCTCCAGGTCGATCGAGTCCAGTTCCTTTCCGTAGAAGGGGTTGGCTGCCCAACTAAATGAAAAAGAGAAAGTTAATTAAAAATTTGTGATCAGAACAGATCGATTTTTTAAATTCAATTAATTTAATATTTTTACCGTTCATGGAAAGTCTGGGCTGGAGGGGGGCTGGCGGACCTCCTTCGGATCAGTCTCGCCTTCCCCTTGACCTCGTTCCCGGGGCCGGCTATGTAGCCGGCATACTGGACCTGGGGCTTGTAGTAGCTCTCCGCGACCTGGTAGTTGTAGTCGTACATGCGGGTGTGGGGCCGCTTCCAGTGCTTGTAGAGGGCGGGGCCCTTGGGTTCCTTCTTGGCAGACATTTAGTTCTCAACGAGTGGAATACTGGAAATCAACAATCACGAACTTAAAACCAACCACCGAGATAAAAAAAAACTTATACAGGGTCACCATATTTTTTTCCTATCAAACCGTTCCTGACTTACCCTCACCTGTAATTTACTTCCAATTAGCAGTCTTAATCTGCTTTAGAACTGTCGTCCAAGCAAACAATCAGCACTGCTCGAAAAATTACCTCAAATAATGAAAAACTCAAATCACAAAGCAGCACTTTTCTATTCCCGAATCAGACTAAAAGTTTAAAAAAAAAATTTCAAGAAAGGCTTCTTCTTTCTGTCACTGACGAATTTAAAATGAAGTCTTGCAAGAAGCGGGCTCACTAGCAAAATGGCAAAAGCAGAAGAAGCTATTGAAAATATCCGAGGTTTTTTCTAACACTTTTTCTTTCCCTTTTTTTAAAGCCTGTCTTTATTAGTTGTTAACGAGGTCGATAAATAGCCTTGTACATATTGGGGATTGGTTTGGTTGGTACATTGGGTTTCCTATAGCATGCATGGGAGGAAAGGACGAATGTATTTTTAACTTTTTCCTAAGAAAAAAGAATCTCCATCCATCTACTTATCTATGTGCTCAGTATTCTTTCTTGTTACTTTTACTTTTTTTTACTCATCTTCATCTTGAATATTTTTTTTGAGTCTGCTCCTGATCTGATCTGATACATAGCCGATGACTATGACGATGACGTTATTTCCTACTGCTTCTGTGGCGCTGTTGATGATAGATCTATATATCTCTTTTTTTCCCAATGCCTTTACTCTTTTTGACTTTGTCGACTCGCTCTCGTGCAAAATTTATTTCCCGATTTTTTTCTACGTAGGTGTAGAATGGATGATGATGAGATGACTTTCAAAAAAAACTGCAACCATCCCATGCATGCCATGTCAGTATCAGCATTAGCAAGAAGTTCGAGAGAGAAAAAAGAAATAGTTCCCTTTCTTTATCTTGACCCATTTTTGTCTTGTTTTCCTTTCCCTCTTTTATTGCTAAATCATGCTTTCAACTTCAACTGCAGTTCAATTTAGCATTGCTCCGGTTTCCAATTTGCAAAAAAATTTGCAATGTATATGTCTCCCTCCCTTTTTCTCTAGCAGTTTGTTTTGGAGGAAGCCAACCGGTTGAGCGAGTACGCATTCATTTTGCCTTTGTGGTTTTGCTTGGCTTGGCTTGCTTTTTTTTGCATGATAAAAAGGAATCCCTCAGTGTTTTGGTGTTGTGTTTGCGGAAAGCGTCCTTCCTTCCACTTTAATAGGAAGGAGAAGCTTAAAGTTAAGATAAGATCAGATTAATTCCCACTTCTCCTTTCATGTTCCCTCCTTGGCTCGCTCGCTCGGAGGGAATTCTTAATGCCAATGTCACCGGGAAGGATGTGGAGTGGAGTGAGTAACGCAACACCCAAGCCAAAGCCATGCCACCACCTCCTCAATCTGATTTGCGAGACACACTTTCCTTCTTCTTCATCTCTATCTATTTCTCTCTTTTTTTTGTTGTTGGAAGGAAACGTGCGTCACGTTCACACATCATCCTCCACATTGCACTCCAACTTCACTCCAAATAAAACTACTCCACAACATCACCTCATCATCATCATCATCAACACTTTACTTATCTAATGCGATAGGAATTCCAATAAGAAGGGGCGCTTTGAAGATAAATTTTCATGTTGATCTTGATGAGGATCTGACTCGAATCGTAAATGAGTTGGGACGAGGCTTTGAAAAGGCTATTATTTGGGATTCCCAAGAAATTTCCGTGGAGTTTGTTTCGGAGGATTTAGCTCCGATTGTGAAGCCATCCATTTTAATGATTAACTATCATCATCATAATCATCCTTTGTCCTTTAGACATCCTTTGTTTACCTCCGAATCGGCATCCCAACAGGATTTTTACTACTAAAAGTGGCAATTTTCTCCTTTCCCCGAAAAATGGCTTGTTTATGAAAACACAATGGCAATCCTTTAATTGTTTGGGATTATCAACCAGTCATCCATCAATTAGTCAATAGTGATTAAGCAAACAAAAGGGCTTCCTCGTTCAAAAAACAATAATTCTGAGGAACTGGCTCAAGTTCAGTCAGTTTTGAAAATGTCAAATGTGAAGTCAATAATTGGAACTTGATGATGACTACCTGCCAATTTCCGGGGAAAGTTAATTCTAATTTCCGCCCAGCTTCATTTTCTTTTTTGTTGTTTTTGTTTTCAAAGTAAAAATTCAAAGAAAAATCTAAAGCTAATGAACGTGGGACGTGCCCTTTTCAAATTTTAGTCAGTCAAATAAATAAATAAAATGGTGCTTGTCAATAAATCAATTATTTTGTCATTTTGCGTCTTTTTTCATTTGATTTCTCCTTTTTGTCCTAATTTTTGCTGATGCGATGATGATGCGATGATATGATCATATTTTATTTTGTCATAAAAACGGAATTAACTTTCATTTCATTTCGGATGAGAGAAGAAAAAAATGGACAGAAACGCAGACAGCTTTTTGTATTTCCTTTTTTTTACTTTCTTTCCAACTAAAACTGTATCTTCTTCTTTATTTGTATATATCTACCTATGCATCTCCACCTTTCCCTTTCTTTCTTTTGTTTTTTTTCCTAATTAGAGCGGAAATCAAAATTGAGCCAACTTTATTTTCCAGGAAGAGAGAGAAAGGTAATGTGAACTGAATTAGTAGCTCTAACTAATTAATTAATTAAAATATGTTTACGAGTTAGTGAGAAGAGAAAGGGAAAAAATATGAACGAGGATGTCATTAAAAAATTGTTGTTCCTTGTCATTTGTTTTTTAAATCTTATTCATGGGTGGCCCTTTTTGACGAATAAAAAGGGAGAAAAAACCTTGGGACTAAATAAAAAATAGAAGAAAAATTTACTTTTTAAATGACATTGTGCCAATCAAAAAGATTTAGAAGGAATCTGGTTCAAATATTGAAACAGATTAACCGGGTCACGAAACAGTGCAAACTATAAATATTAAAATGATGATGTGCAATGGGAAATTAGATTTCGCGGAATGGGTTGGGGCACTGTGAGAAAATATGATTCGGAGAGAGTTATATTTTATAATCGTTTTATGATTTACTTAAGCTCATTTTCCTCGAGCTATATATTTTTTATTGCAATTTATCTTCCTGGAACAGTTTTCGTTTGTTCTCCCTCCCAGCTTTTTATTCAGCATCACTTGACTCATCGTCAGCATGGCAGACAAGCGAAGGTCTCACATTCACACAAACTTCCCATTTGTGTATTATCATGTTAGAAAATTGCAACTACATCGAAGAACGGCTCATGTAGCAAAATCAGTTTTTTTAAGGGAAAGTGAAAAGGAGAGAAAATTTTATTCCATTTTCTTTGTCCTTGTTTATTCGCGACTTCCTTTTCTATCCTACCAGACCAGGAAGAGCTCCTCCCTCTAAAATAAGTAGTTTTCTTCTTCTGTTTACCCTCCAAAAATTTATTTCCTTTCACCGAGCAAGTGAAAGCGAAGGCGAAGCGCTCTTTTTGTCGGCTTCCTTGGAACTGGAACAGGTATGGCCAACCAACCTGTCGGATTCTCAGCCTGGAAATGATGATGATAAAGGTGAAATGAGCATGCAAGCGCCACAACCACCACCATCACTGCTTGTTTTCCATTTTGTTGGTGGCCGGAAGGGAAAGCAAAAAAGAGTGATTTTTATTTTGTTTTCCGTTTACAAAAAAAAATGCTAACCAAGCCATTTCACATCATATCATATCATAGCCTGCCTGATATAATATGAACTTGTTGAGTTTTTTAAGTTTAACCTCGTGTCGTGGTTGGCTGCACAAGGGACGGGACAAAGTGAAAAGGTATATTGCTGTCTATACGTAACCAGACTAGACCGGGTGAAAGGGAAAGTCCCAGTTTGTTCTAGAAACAAGAACGGAAGGAATGTCTCTTCATTTTATCCCATTTTATCCCAGCGTGTGTCTCCTTAGCCAAGAGTACTGAACTCGCTCATCTCATGTTGGAGTTGGAGGGACAAAATGGAGGAAAGGTAATGATGAATATTATTGTGCCGAAGGCTGTGGTGGTGGTAATGGCACTTTTTTGATAATTTTAATTTTTCATTATGAAAATGATCCGCATCATCAACGTAACGTAATGTGGAGGGAAGGAAGCCAATCCTCGTGACTGAAAACATCAACAAGCTTTAGCCACTTCATCCATTAGCATATTAGAAGCGGGATCCCAGCTTAATTCATTCAAAGAGCTCCTTTCATAAAAGAAAAGAAAGCTGTTCATTCTTTTGTGAAATGTATCTGCTTCTTCGTTTTCAAAAAGGTGAGATGAAATATTGTGCTATCATGACAGATTATAAAGAGAGCTCATTAATTTACTCGAAAGAAAGAAATATGAATAGAGACATTGTCATTCCATTTTGTCAAGAAGATTATTTATTTTGTAACGAAATAAAAGTGGAATCTGATATGATATGATATGGCGCAGTAATATGATAGGACTCATTAAGAAAAGAAGAAGCATAATGTGAGAATTTTCAACGCAGTGCCAAAGCCACGTTTAAGTAAAGTAATCCGACTTATTATGTTCATGTTGTTATTAGTACAAATCTTACGCATGAGTTGTATGTTTGGCAGAGGGACTCAACCACATTTTTTGGTGTGTTTTTTTTTGCATTATTTAGTCCAACCTAATCACGTTTTTAGTCACATACATAAATAACAACAACAACAAAAAATTGTTGACAAAATCTCCTTCAAAAGATATGATGTTGCCCGTCAGTGTTTCGGGGATTTGTCAAAAGTGACGCCAATCTGAATTCAAATTCAGGTAAAATCTGGATCGCTAAAGCAGATATGATGAAGAGTCATTCGGTTTCGGGATAAGAGTAATAAAATTTGAGTCAAACTAACTACTCAGCCACATTGTATTCACTTGAGTACAGTTAGCTTAATTTCTATTAAAAAATATATATATAAAAATACCAAACCAACAAAAGGACCATCTGATTATTTCACATCATTTTTTTTATTTTATTTGCAATCTCAGTCTCAATATATCGACTTGACTCATAATACCTGTAATAATAATACACACAACAATATGTCTATCTAATTTAGCTGTAATTTAACTAACAATAATTAAAGGTAGCATTAGCATAAGAGTTATCTTTTATTTTTCTCATAAATTACAAACTTTCGCTATTTCCGGCAGAATGATGATGATCCCATCCATCCATGAATACATAATGCCATAAATTAGGATAGAACTACCACCCCACCCAAATTAAACATGTTATATTATTACCTACGTAATAACATGTTATGTATGTCTGTTTTGAAGCAAAAACATATCTTATCTTACGTACAAAAATAAATAATATCTTGGCTCAGCGCAGTAAGGTAAGCTAATAATAAAAAAAGCCGGAAAATTACACATCAAATATTCAATTTCACACTTCAGACCATATACATACGTACATGCTAATATGAGCTATTTCATTTTCTTCCATTTTGAGAGTACTATCGTAATAATAGGTCGTTCCACATGATTTGTATCCCATCCCATTCCACATAACAGGGGCAACGGCACAAAGAAAGAAAGCTCCACCGAAGGAAGGAAGGAGAAAGTCATTTTCATTCCTCATTCCCATCATCCCATATAACATTTTCCATTCCAATTCCAGAAACTACTTTCTCCTTGTTCCCATCTCATTCCTAAGTTTTCCTTTCCCTTGAATTGTATTACCTTCCGAAAAAGTAGGAGAAGAATGAGTTGGTTGTTGGCGGAGCTGGCGGTGGTCGTCTTGGCGGTGGAGGATAAGGAGGGCGACCGTGCTCATGATCATGATGGTAATGGCTTCCTCCATGATAATGGTGTTGATGTTGAGGAGGGGGAAATGGGTGCCTACTATAATATGGAGGATATATTGAATTGGAGGAATCCGGCGGAGGGGAATTTTTCTTCTTTTTGTTCCTTTTCTTTTTCTTGTTTGGAGGAGATTGCTTATGCAAATGAGAATGTGGAGGAGTTTTCTTCCTTTGCTTTTGTCTCTGGTTGGGATGGCTCATCCGGATCCTATTACTTTTCTCCGGGCTTTTCGCTTTCTGGGAATGTTCCTCCGAATCTGAAGTGGAGTCGCTGGTGCTCCCTCCATTTGAGTTGGAGGAGAGCTTGCTGGAGCTCTCGTTGCTATTGCTGCTGTTGTAAGAGTCATTGTCCTCCTCATCCTCCTCAGCATCCTTTTGTTTGGAGGACTTTCTCCGCTTATTATTATTTTTCCCCGATTTTTTCTTCCGTTTTAATTTGTATTTGTACTCGTTTCTCTTTTTCCCCTTTTTTCTTTTGCTCAGCTTGCTTATGGATTTTTCCAGGGAGGAGAAAATCGGAGATACCTTCTTTGGAGGGGGCGGTGGAGGGGCTGAAGCTGATAATGAAAAGGCACCCTTCAGCATTTCCTTATATTTTTTCAGCTTTGTTTGGGACTTCTTCCTCATCTTCCGAATGAAGGAGGGGACCGAAGGTCGGACAGTGGTGGGGTGGGGGTGAGGAGGATATTTTTGGTGACGAGTTTTGTTCCTGTGGTTGTTTCTAACGGGATTGGAGGTGGCTTCCAGGGAGTATATTTTTGGAGGTTCGGAGGGAACGTTTTCCACGGAGCCACTTCCACTACTTGATCCACCTCCTCCCCCGCCTCCAATCTTCACCACCTTGTTGGTAGCGATATCCACCAACTTGACTCCGTAATTTTGCTCCTCGTCATCGTAAACCTCCTTGGGGTCTTGGTGAAGGTCATCATCCTTCCGCTTCTGGATTTTGTAGCCGGTGGAGGAGGATGATGAAGATGCTGAAGCGTTAAATTCATAATTTGCGTAGGCCGCCGGTGGCGCCAACACCTTCCGATTGAATTGATCTGGAGATTGCTGCATGATATCATTCCCATCCATGTCGAAGACCGCAGCTGAGGGGGAGGATCCAGCGGCGACAGGGCCGGAGGAATTCTCCCCTTGAGCCATGATGATGTCAGCATCGCCATCAACTCCTCCATCGGAAACGTCTTGGGAGGAGGTCGCCGTCAGCCCGGTCCTGTCCAGGTCGAAGTTGTTGTAGCCGTTCTGCTTCTGATGCTGTGCTTTCTGCAATAGTAAAAAAATTTACATGAAGTAAAGTAATTTGCATATTTTCCCCTCATTTGCATATTCTCCCATCAATTGTTTTTTTCTTCTTCATTTGCATATTTCCCCCTCATTTGCATATTTTCCCTTCATTTGCATATTTCCCCCTCATTTGCATATTCTCCCATCAATTGTTTTTTCTTCTTCATTTGCATATTTTCCCCCTCATTTGCATATTTTCCCCCTCATTTGCATATTTTCCCCCTCATTTGCATATTTTCCCCCTCATTTGCATAATTTATGTTAATCAATTAATTAATTTTACATCTGAATAAAGCAGGTTGATCTCCACTTCCTCCCCGCTTGGCAGCGCCTGATGGATGCTGGTTTTATGATTGTGATTATTTTTGGAGGAACTACCACCTCCCGTCCTTGTCGGTTTATTCCCTCCACCCGCTCCGATATGAGCCATGAACTCATCCAGCTTGTTCGTCTCTTCGTACTCATCCTGGTAGGAATGATATTGATTCTGATGAGGACGATGATGGGGTCTCTGATGCTGCTGCTGATTCTGTTGGTATTGCTGCTGCTGCTGAAAATTTTGAGGATAATTGTACTGGTGCTGCTGCTGATATGGAAGTGGCGCTTGATGTGGTGACTGTGGCTGCGGGTAGTACGGGAGCGTGATAACTTGCGGCGGGGCAATAGTCAACTATAAAATAAGCAAAGGACAAAGGGAAAATTCAATGAAGCGGAAAATATTTTCCTCATAACTCATTCCCATTTTCCACTTTCTCCGAAAGAGAAAGTTTTTTTTTGTTTGGTTTTGTTGATTCTTCTTGGCTTACATAATTTTGGCTCCCCGGATGATACGGGAATGAATGCTGTTGCTGCTGCTGATGTTGTTGGTTGCGTCTTGGCTTGGGAGTAGTTGTTGTTCTCCTCTGGAGGGATTGCGTCCCGGGGTCGTTAATTACGACGAGGATTTCCTCATAGCTCAGGGGACAGCCGTTGTAGATGAAGTCGCATTGGCTGGGAGAGCTGAGCCTCCGACCGATTTCCACTGCCACACGGAACTTCTCCGCGGGGTCGTGCCCAGTCTCCTGGAAAGAAGAATTGAATTGGAAATGTAATCAATCCTTCAAAATTAATTTATTTATTTATTTATTATTATTTATGCAAAAAAAAGTTTTTTTACCATCCCGGAATCCCTCCCCTCCAGCTCCACTCCCAGAATCCTTGCCAGCTCCAGTTCAAGCATCCTCCCTTTCCTCCTCAGCCGCTCTTGGAGGATGTTTGGAGTGGCTGTGGAGGAGGAATTGGAAGAAGATTTCCTTCCCATTCTCATTCCTCCAAAGAGACTCCGACCTTTGCTCAAGCTCCTTCCATCGAAGCTATTGAAGAATGGATCATTCTTGAACTCATCATTGCCGCCTCCTCCCCCACCCCAGGACATGCTGGGCATCATGTTGCTCATCATATTGGTGACCCAGCTGATGACCCCTCCCCCTCCATTGCTGTCATCCGATACTGCCAAAGGGTCATAAATGGGTTGGGGGGCGCCGGGAGGGCCGATATAAGGATACTTATACATTTCGTAGGACTCCTCGAACGGAGTCCACCAGTTCTCGTTGGAGTGGGCCCCACTCGTCTCCATCAACTTGTTCATTTTGGCTCGCTCGATCAAATACTCCATCTCCTCGTCATTGAATTGCTTCTCATTCAGAAGATCGTCCTCCAGCTGCTCATCGTCTTCGAAGAGGTCATCATCATGTTCCTCCTCATCATCATCGTCATCATCATCATCATCTTCCTTTTTCTTCTTGAAGAACTTTCTATACTTGGATTGCTTCTTCTCTTTTCTCCTGGAAGGAGGCTTCTTCCTCCTTCGCTCAGGTTGAGTGGGATACTTGGGATAATGGTAGGAGGCTGGTGGAGGGGGAAGATGAACAGTTTCCTCCGATTCATTTGACTCTTCGGAGGAGGATGAGCCATTTTGATCTTGCAGATCGTTTGAGTCCTCCTCATGCGGGTATATGGACCATTCCGGGCCAGGCTGTTTCCTTTTTGACTTCTTCTTCGATTTTTTCCCTTTCGCTTTTTTCGAGGATTTCGTTTTCCTGGTTAGAGTGGAATGAAAACAAATAATTTGAATTGGAAAGTGGAACAGATTGAACAGCTGAGGGCCATGTCATATGCCAATTATAATCCTCGATAAACTTTGTCGCAATTTTGTAAATAAAATGGTCCAATTCCAATTTGCAAATCAAGTCATTCGAAAAATACAATCCTTGAAGGAAGATTGTGAGGAGAAAGTCAAGCCAAGTCATAAAAAAATGGTCGCAATAAAAATGCAAATTGAAAAAGTATCACAATTTCGGTTTTCGCAATAAATATCTTGAGGGCAAGCGTGCGGCTATTAAAGTGGGAGAAAGTTCTCAAGAAATTGAATAAATCTTTTAGAACGATCTGCTACATAATCTCTTCATATATGTTACATTTTCTCGTCAATTGCCCAATTTTGCAATTTCGTGATTTCGAGTCATTTAAAAAATGCAAAATAAAATGCAAAATTAAACCAGGAAATAAACAAATTACGTAAGCCAATCAAAGAGTTCATTTTCTTCATCATGACCTATTTTTTTTCTAAACTTACGAAACTTTCCCCGGCCGGACAATCTTCAGCAGCTCCAAATAATCATCCAAATATCCCTCCCCACCGAATCCCCCAGGAGGCTTCACCGTCGTGCTGGTGGTCGTCCTCTTCCTGAACTTGTACCTACTCTGCTTCTTCCCATGCTTGGAGATCCGCCGACTGCTGTAGCCGCAGAGGACCTTTGGAAGGCACATGAGGGGATCCAGCTCCTCCACCCTCTCCAGCACCGTCCTTCGCAAGGAGTCGTCCCCAATTTTATTATTATTATTCATGTATGGATTATTCCTAGCAGCAGCGGAGGACGACGACATCCCTCCGCTTTCACCGCTTCCTCCAGATGGGAAGAGCGAGTGGAGGAGCAGCTCATTACCATTCTTCCCAAGTCGGCTTGACTTTCTCTTGTCCATTCTTCTTCCTTCCCCCAAGTCCGTTTGATACAATGACTGGAGTATTGCGTTCAGACCGGGGGAGTCCCCGTCCTCATCCTCGTCTGGTGAGTTTGGGACAGTTATGGATGGGATTATGGAGGACAAAGAGACATCATCTTCATCATCGTCATATTTTGATTTCCCGTATTCATCCTCTGCTGCTCTGGAGGAGCCATCCTCCTCGGCTCTGGAGTAGTCTGCTGGAATAGATGGGAACAGTTTTCGCTGGGAACGTGTCCTTTTGTTCTTCTTGTTCTTCATTTTCTTCTGGCTTGGTTCTGATTTGTTGGCCTTGTCTTGTCGTTCTGTCCCGGGCAAGCTTGGGAAGGGTCCCTTTGTGGGAATTCTATTTATTTCCTGAGAACGTTGCCTGAATAGACTCGCCAGTTTCGCGGAATCCTTTCCTGATGATGATGGTGATGATGATAAAGATGATGGAACTGACATGGAATGGGTGGCTGTCAAAAGGAATTACATAAAAAATCATTTCAAGGCTCAACCTCAAATTTATTGGTGGGTGGCTCAACTTAAACTGACTATCAATTGAATAAATGAGCGAAAGCGGAAAATTTGCATAAATATTAGCAAGAAGACTTAGAGCACAAGATAAAATGCAAATATGGGAAAATTTAAGTTTGTTCTTCAGTCAGATACTGATAATATTAGATTGCTATCATTTGGGCTATAAGTAAATAAGTTTGTATGCTGTAACAACTCTTGAGAGAGGGGAGCATTTAATTTTGCAAAAACACTTTTTTTTTGCGAAAAAAAGGTCAAAACTTAAACAGGTAATGGGCCAGGATTCCCTTTGAAACGGGACCCCATTCATCTTACATTTTCTTCAAAACAAACAGTTTACTTCTCAAATTCCCATTTATATGTGGCAAAGTCAAAAAAGATTTTCCTACAAAGTTTTGACTTTCTCTTTTGGAGGAACATTATTATTGTTATTATTCATTTGTGGACTTGTTTTTTTCATATACTAATTAGACGATATTATTTGATTGAATTCTGTATGGCTGAAATTTCATTAGGGTGGGACAAAAGATCAAGTGACAAAACCCACACAAATTATCTCAGATTATAACTCAAAATTGAAAGGAAAAAGTAGGAGGAAAGAATCTTTCAATGAAATGGCTGAAATATGAACAGTTCCATCCAATAATACAATGCCATAGGTAACTTTTCCCGTGGTATTGACGCATTTCCGGTGGAGAAAGCTAATGATAATAATATTGCTGCTCCTTTCACGATTGTTTAGAAGATTTTGAATGAAAAGCTCATTAAGTAATCTTTTTTTTAAAAACGTGACTATTCTCAAGTCTCCAATGAAATTTGAAGATCCTGAAAGAGTAATTATTTTAATTGGAGGGAAACAAACAAAAAGCCCATCGGGAACGATTTTAAAAACTCAAAATTTGAATTTTTTAATGAGGAAAAATGTCATCATTATCCCTACGTCCCTCCACATCCCTCCATATCATATCTTGTAACAATCTGCTTAAAAGGATTAATTACTTTCCCTGGCATGGATTGTATTTCGCGAAACCTAAAACAGTTTACTTCAATGTGAAAAAAAACAACCATGTTACTTCTCGAGAATCTCTACGTAGTTATGTCGCTACGTAAGCGAGCGAGTCTATCCTATCAAGTTACCTTGAACCGCCATGCATAGAACTCCGAACAATGCTGCCGGAACGCTTCCGCCTTTTCCTCCAACTCCAACGATCCCAAATAACAAAGTAGCAGTACCACCACTTTTCCATCCAAAGTGCTTGAGAGCCGTCATCCCCTCCACTCCATTTCCATCATCATCACCTCCTCCACCAGCATCTTTTGTTGAAGGAACACTATTCCCGACAGGATAAAAGTCACCGGATATCCCAGAAAAACCGCCACCATCACCTCCACCAGCAGAACAACACAACACTGCTAGGAGAAGGGAGATCAAGAGGAAGCTCCTCCGCCTCCCAGCTGGAGTTATTTTCGCACTTCTTCTCAACCAAACCCAGCCAAACCACAACAGGGGCTGGGTGGCTGACAGTTGCATGTCTGCACCGGAGGAACTTTGGAAAAGGAAATGAATAATCTGGATCAATTTTACTTATATGATGAGGATGACGTAGTAATGTAGATGAGGTCTAGTCCGAATCCTCTTGTTTCTCACAATGCCCCGGAGCAACAAACACTGATCACTCCTCATTTTACTCAATGGATCACAAGAACAAAACCAAGTTGAGACATGCCGAAGCCAGGAAGAGCTTCCCATTTCCTCCAAACATGATAACCAATTTATGGAACAACTTTCCAGACAAAAATTTTGCAAAAATATGACCAAATACTCTATTTCCTCAGCGCCATCGTCATCACTGTTGTCGTCGCTTTGTTTTCTGACCGAAATGTGAATGAAGAGGGTTTCTGTACGAATGTTTCTTCACATCACACCACCGCGTATTCACAACAATGGTTACCCTGAAACTTTTTGTACATTGTTAGCCAAATTGCACTAAGGGCCCGCTGTGCTTTAAATTCCTTGAATGCGGCCATTTCATTCTTAAGTTCACTTTCTTTTGTCATCCTGATCATCACCCTGCTCGCGAAAAAAAACGGTACCCTTGCAATTCCTCCCTACCCATATCATCATCCCCTCCCAATAGCAAAGCATGCATACCTAATTACCCCTATTTATTTTTGCCCCCTCCCCCCCTGCCTCCCTCTCTCCCCAAATCAGCCTCAGCTTACTTATCAAGGTATGAAAACAGCTTAGCCTACAATTACCACGCTTTTTTTTCTGCACATGTGCATCCATATTTTTTTTATTAGGGCAGTGAAGGATTTTCCTTCTTAATCATCATCATCCCTTTGTGGTCCTCTTCATTATCATCATCATCATCATCATCACCATTCACAATAATAACATGGCTTTAGCCAAAGAGCCGAAAAAGATGATGAGAGGAGAAGCAAAAAAAGCAGATTTTTTTCCTACATTTATTTCGTATTCTAATCCCACGCTATTGACTCAGTCAGAATTTCTCTCATTTTCCGTCATCATCATCATCATCAAAAAAAATCCTCCTCAAATATCAAAGCATCTTCCTTTTGGTCTTGGTCGGTTCTCGGCTGGGTCTCATATGTCTGCGCAATCCTTAAGTGAAATGAATGCATTTTTATCCGCGTTTTTTTTTTCTTCTTCTTCTCCTTTTTCTCCACTTTATATTTTTTGCTCTCATTTAAACCACAGCAGGGATAAATAGGAAGAAGATGGGATGGAATGCACATTTGCTAAAATAAATGAAAAACACGTACATTTCTTTTAATAATATAAAGCTGAGTGAGCTCAAGTGAGATATGAATGGAGCTGCCAATGCCCAAGGCACAGTCTAAATTCCTTGTCATCCCATCATATCATCCCAAACTCAAACAGAATTTAAAGCCCAAAAAATCTTCCCAATTCTATTTCCCTTCAGCCTTGAATATGCGTGCACAGCAGTCCTTTACCGCAGTCGTAAGCAGATTCACTTACTCGTAAAGAAAAATGCAAAAATTTCACAGAAAAATGAATACACCTTGTCTACATATGTATGTAATTGTGTGTAGATAGCAGATAGATATATGGCATGGCTCATATTTTTTGATGATGATGATGATGATGAGGGTGCTTGGCTTATCCCAAAGTTACGCTTACGCATATGAAATTATGTACAGAGGAATTACAGCGCGAACAGCGTGAAATTAAGTTGCGTACATCATCATCATCATCATCATCATTTTCTTCAAAATGGGAAAAAATGGACTCTGCTCATTTCTCATTTGACTTTTTTCTCCTTCTTCTCGAGAAAGGACCAGTGAGCACATAAATATGATGGTGATGCACTTCCGAGATAAGGATATAGCAGTGCCATTGCCATTATTATTATTATTATTTCACAAAGAGGAAAAAAACTACTGTTAATAAATTATGATGATCATTAAAATTAAGTTATGAATTACTATATTATTATTATTATTGCTGCAGACTGCAGACCCAGCCAGAATCAGAACCAGACCAGACCAGACGGTGGATGATGCTGAAAAATGTGGGACAAAGAGAAAAAGAATTAATATCGTTATATTTCTTTCTTTTTTTTTTGCAGAAAAGCTAAGCATGTTAATACTTTTTGACGGAAGGAGACTGTCCATTTGAAATATGTGTAGTTTTTTTTTGCGCAATAAATGTCTCGTATCATATTTCACATCATAATATTCGGTTGGAGGAGGAATGCTGATGATGATGATGATCTCGTTAACCAAGTCGTTATTGTTATATTAGGGAAAATGTGTTATGAGATGGTTTATTATTATTTTATTTGAATAATGGAGATGCTGCCATGTATCATATATCATATCAGATCCTAGAGGGCAAACTGCTCGAATTATTATT
>JAQGAI010000746.1:0-17876 GCA_034696905.1 Lepidocyrtus violaceus
TGGGAAATGGGTGTTAAAAATGAAATCTAGACCTCACATTTGGTATAAAACGACATATCATTTGCCATATTTGGCCAGTTTTGCTTTTTAACCACTCCGGTTCCCTCCCTCCCTCCAAATGGAGGGCCTATTCGGGCAAACGGTGATTGCAGTGTTCTAAGTCATGCAAAAATACACCAGTATGCAAATTTTGGTGGAGTTTGGAGTGTTACCGCTTCATGATGCCCCTTGTTAGCATTGGGGCGTAGTATGGGAGTTGGCATTGAGCCTTAGTATGGGACTTAGCATTGGGCGTAGTATGGGAGTTGGCATTGAGCCTTAGTATAGGACTTAGCATTGGGGCTTAGTATGAGACTTAGCACAGGGGTTTAGTATAGGACTTAGCATTGAGACTTAGTATTGGACTTAGCATGGGACTTAGCATTGGGGCTTAGTATGGGACTTGGCATTGAGCCTTAGTAAGAGACTTAGTATTGGGGCGTAATATGAGACTTGGCATTAAGCCTTAGTATGGGACTTAGCATTGGGGCTGCTAAGTCCTTATGCTAAGTCCTTATGCTAAGTCCTAATGCTAAGTCCTATGTTAAGGTGTACATTTTTAACATAGGACTTAGCATAGCAGAATCGGGTCGAATTTAACATAGGACTTAGCATGGACGGGAAAATCTTCGGAAATGATTATATAATAGGTAGTTAAATAATATGCACATTCCTCTCCTCCTTGTTTGTCCTTTGAATGGGAGTGAAAGATGAGGAAATGCAAAGCAAAGGCTGTTGTTGAGTGAGAAAAATCCACCGTGAAATGGTTTTAAAAAAAGCCTCTTTCTTGATGCGGAGGGGATTCTTGAAAGGATTGTGATTATGTCATGTTGTTATGCAATCTAACGTAATATGTAATGTATATGTAATGGCTGTGCATTGGCAAACAAAAGTAGGTATGTACATATTTGTAATAAAAAAAATTGAACTTGGATGGATGAACGATGGAGTGTGTGATTTGATTGGAAAGGAAAAATGAATGCAGGATAAAGGATTGAAGTGGAGGGATTGCTGTTGTTTGCTTTGCTCTTTTCCCTGTTCAGCCATCATCATCACATCATCATCATCACATCATCACTCAATCATCACCAGCAATTCCACACCGCAGCACCGTCGTCACCACAATTTTTTAATCATTTTGGCCCCTGTTGAGAATGATGACTTGATGATGATGATGATGATGATGGCGATGAAGAAAAAACCACGATTGGGAAGGACCACTTCGACAGGAGCTTATACATAAGTACATAATAAAGTTATGCGTGTAATGATGTCCGGTCCATTTTAAAAATGACTATGAATATGATACACATAACTAACTACATTAACAACTTTTTATGAATGAAGGATTCATTTGTCTCATCATTTTATGCAAGGCAAAAACATTAGCCCGGAAAATCAATGAAGGATCATAAATAAATTATAAACGGAAACGTGTTGGACTTACTGATGATTGTCAACTGATAACAACATGACATGACAGGCTTCTCATTTGAACTTGAACTAGCATATTCATATAATTATTATCCTTGTTAAAAAGCTGATACGATACATAATGACACGTATGAATGAACTTCCACTTTGCATTGCTTTGAAGTGGTGGTGAAGTCATGTCCTTAATGAGTAGTTTTAGTGTTTGGTGACTGGATTGGAGACGGGAGATTTGGGTTTTTGAAGTTTGCACATGTGTGGTTTCCCATACCAACTCTCAGGTAGGCAATTACTACACTTTCGTCGCCAACGGTACTGGGAAGCCTTGAGAAGAACGCTATGTAGTTAAAAATATGTGCATACCTTTATTATTGTAACTTCAATGTTAATGGGTACATATTTCATATTCATTGCTACTTTACTGCTTGAAAATCATTGTATGTATGAGCCAGCCGTGGAAATGAATAATGGAATGAACTGATATGGGACTATACAAGATACTTAAAAAATGGCTGAAGGATATCCGTTGCCCAAAAGAGAAAACGGGTTTGGGCTGGCCGAGCTTGCCGTTTATTTTCTAATTATCTATAATAATCATAATCATAATGAATAAGAAATAATAACAACGGCAAGTGTAATTTAAGCAGTGCATAAGGTCAAGCTTAAGTTTCACTTCAGTACATATATGCATAGCTATTATTATTATTATTGGCTTCCATTACAAAATCTCTCGTGAAAAAAAATATACATTTTTTGTTATGCTTTCTCCTCACTTTTCACTCAAAGGAAAATCCTAATCCATCCCCGTAATCCATGAAGGAGAAAGGGTGAGAGTTTCTCTAAACAGGGGAGGGAAGACTTTACTCCTTTTTCCGTGTTTACCCATCTAAAAGCTATTTCTTCTGCTGTTAAGTAAGTACTTAAAAAATATTTTACCCATCCATACCAGCAGATATATATGGATGGGTGTAGTTGCCATGCACGTATGTACTCCCATTCCCAGCACTAGTTAGCTCAACAAATTGACTCACGAGAGTTTAATGGAGAAAGTAAACTGGAAGGACTCTCTCTCTTTCTCTCTCTCTGAGGATGAGCGAGTGCATTTTCTTCCGTCCGACACACGTGCATTATTTTCCCCTGGAACAGCTCAAACTTCTCACTCCTCCTCCAAATTAAATGATGTGATGTAATGGTAGAAAAAAAATAAAAAGGGAAAGGAACTAAGAAAGGAAAAGAGATAGATAGGGAAAAACAGGTGAAGTTCCCACACACGTACGTGTAGACATTTTTTTAGCCAAGACTGGGCGGCATATGTACGTGTAAAACTCCGTTTAAGAATAAGACGTAATATTTTGTTTGGTTGGATGGAATGCAATCCTAGTCACGGAAGAGAGGGAGAGGAGCGGGCGGACAGTGTCATTAGAAAGTATAATGCAAACTGTATAACTATCTTTATTTATCAGAAGAATATAAGGAATATATATCTCTACCCCTTCATGATGAATTCAATTCAATTGTTTGACTACCATCCCCAACTTACTTAGCATTATCTATTTTCTCCTCCTGGAGATAAAAAAAAACAAGCCATAATGGACATTCAATAAGGAGGGATGTAAGATTTAAAAAAAAACGGAAACACACACACTCCAAACATTATATTTTCTTCCCAACAGTGACAAAATGATCTTGCCAATCTTCCCATATATAATGAACCCATGTTGGAGGGGAATAATATAACGACTAGGGATACCTATGTATGTACATGAGTGTGAGAGGGTATTTTTTTTTGGTTGAGGCGGGCGGGTTTCTTCTTCTCCATTTTACTCCATGCGGCACGTGTACTCCCGATCGATTTTTTTAGGTTGGTAAAAAAAATGCCTGAGAGAGAGAAATTTTTTTCTCTTCTCTCTCTCTCTCTCTCTATTTCAGTCTTTAAAAGGACTGAACTGACAGTGCTTCTTCTTCTTCTTATTCTTGCGTAGCACGGAAACGAGATCTATTATATACATATCTACTTCTCCCATATTATTGCTCTCTCCGCTCAGTTTTTTGTCTTCTCCTTGCATGATGAGGAAGATGAAGAAGATGATCATCATCATCATCTTTTTCTCCTCCTCCTGGAACTTGTGCTCAGACCTTTCTATCCGCTGCTGCTGTCAGAGTAGGAATACCTACTCAACTTTTCATACTTGGGTCGTATATATTATATATATCTGTTATATGGGAGCGTTTCCTTTTCCTCCTGCAGAGATAGAAATGGGCTGACTGACGATGAGTGTAAAGTAGAGAGAGAGTTCTTCTCGGAATGCAGATATTGAATCGATAGCGGGAAACATGTGCCGTAAGTATGTATATCCATCCATCCTATCCTATTCCTATTCCGTTTTTCCTGGAGAAGTTCCGAGTCCATTTTCCCCATTTCCCCATTATTTTCCGTGGAACTGAAGCATGAGTTCCTGGGAAGGGAAGCTGGGAAACGTGCAAGGGAGAAAGGCAGACTGATGATTCATAGACTTTGCTCTTGGAACCGTGCTTAATTTATTTGCTTCCATTGAGAGGAGTCGAGAGAGAAAGAGATAGTGACGGAAGTGGAGTTGACTTGCACACAAACAATTTTACCATTTCACTTATACGGGTAGGTATGCATAGGTATGTACCTACTTGTTTATGTGTCCACCGACGGAGGAGGTTTTTCACTTTTGGAGAAAGTGAGAAGGAAAATGTGACTCGGCCCTAGTCCTGTTTCTTCATTCATAATCATCAGTTTAATCTACTGAAAATGAAGAGAAGATGCGATGAGAACCGGTGGAGACGTTTTAGAATGGGCTCATATCTAGTATAGAGAACAAAATTTGTTCAGCAAGGTTTTTTTTTAGTTTTTGCAGAGGAAGAGAATTTTCCTCTCTGTTGGTGAGGCTCCTGCTGAATGGTAAAACTAAATTCCTGGAAGAAAGCAGCACCCTCTTAACTTAATCCAACAAGGGTTGGTTGGTTGTGGCTTCGGCTTCCCTAAAATTAGTTGTAAAAAGAATGACGTAATTGACGGAAGGCTGAATGTTTCAAAAACTTTAATCTTCCCTTAATTTTAGTACTATCTTTTTGTCGGGTTGACGAGAATGAAAACTTTCTGAATGACATTTTTTGTACCTAAACAACCTAGTTGGTGTTATTCACTCACCATAAATGGACAGATGAAAAACAATAAACACATTTAGTATAGACCCACCTTCCGCTCTTTCCATTTAATTTATTTTTATCCAAATTCAATTCCCAGAGGACTAACATTTTTCCCCCTTATCATTCCACTGAAGAGAGAACGCTAATTAAGCAGTATTATATTGAGTGTGTGTGTGTGTGTTGGAGTAACAGCCCCACACGACATGGGATGGAAATAAGCCAGCAAATAAAAAAAAAGTAATTTTCGGAGCAAGCAAGAGCAAAGAAAGAAAGAAAAATGAAGTTATGAATATTTTAAGCCTCATCGAATCACATTCCCTTCCATCATTGTGATTGCGAGACGGACACTGTGACATGCAAGGCAATATAAAAAAATATAGAGGAAGGTGGAGGTAGGTGGTGGGATGCATAGGTGGCAACCGAATATAAAAATAAAAATACATTCATTTTCATGCGTGTGCAATCCAATGTATATACCTTACGTAGGCAAAACGGAAAAAGAAAGCAAAAAAAAATAGAAAACTGTAATGTAACTCCGTATTACAAAGTTAGATATTCTGTGAGGAGGAGGAGGGGATGAAGGTAGCAATTAAAAATGTTGGCTGCTGAATGAATGTACTGCTCGGTCGGGAAACTAAGCTGGGGATTCATGCAACATTGCTATTAATTTTTTGTTTTGTTTCAATCAGGCAAACGCAGTTTCCAAACAGAAGCATTACATTAATATAATGGAAATGAAAACTTCACTGCTCCTGTTGGTTGGTGGTGCTGATGGATGGGTTCTGTCTTTGTATTTGTTTGCTTGCTATATTGCATGTCAGGAGATCGCCTGTTCGAGAAGGAGAGGTCGTTTTCCGTTGCGTTCGAATATTTCTGAAGTTGGCTCTCAATCGCCCCTCGTCGTTGGTCTTCAGCATTTCAGATAGGGAATGAATACAATACAATACGATGCTTAAACATATATAGCTTGAGAAGAAATTCTGAGAAACTTCCTCCCTAATTAATAAAAGTTAATTCTTTTGTTCTTTTGAAATCGGAAATGCGTTTTTTTTTTAAATTTTTAAGCTTAATAGCAGGAGAGCGTTCCCACATGCAATTGGATGGGATGTTAAGTTGCTATTTTGTTGGTTGAGGAGGTTTTTAAGAGGATTTTGAGAAAAACGTCTTTTTTTTTTGTTCAAAAGTTTAATATTACTTTTTGCAAATTAGTTTATGGGAAAACTGCGGCTTTCATTTATTTTGAATAAAGACAAATGGATAGAAATGTCCATTATGGAAGGACGCTAAACCATAAATAGGCATTAATTCTGTTGTCATAATTATCTTGATCGGACCAACCAGGGATTCAATCAAATCAGTTCACCATCAGCTTAATAATTTGATTTGCAATTTTGGAGTAGCAAAAACCTCAAATTATGCCACAGATAGCACTGACTGACTGAAAACAAAATTAAATTATTTAATAGAATGAAGTATGTATTTTGCTGAGTCAATGTACCTAAGCATATTTTATATTATCCCTTGCCTCTGCTCAACCTTAACTTAAGTGAACCTAAAATACATAATCGATTTCCCCCCCACAATCCAAGCTCAAGTTCAACGTTTTGTTGACAAACCCAAAAAGTTTATTTCAACTGATGAAGCTGGTCAGTCAGTCCAATATTGTCCTTTTACATTATGAATGGTCGTTGAGCACACAAAAAGTTACTATTTGCATGGACTCCCTTCCTTCCTATTCCTATTCCTCCTCACCATAATATATATATCATGTGTATAGTTTTGGAGGAAGGAGCAGCAGAAAACCCAAAGTTCAGATCAGCGATAAACAAGTAGTCTGACTCATTATTAACCATCATCATCATCATTTTCATGACTTTTACGAACAAAGTTTGACGACAAACCATTTCAATTACAATTACTGTCCAATGAATCCCCATATTTTTTTTTGTTTCGTCCAGAATCCAACTTCCTTCTCCTCCTCCTCCTCCTAAACTAGTGACAACGAAAAAAAAAACTGATTGGGAGTGGAGTGCAATGAAAATATGAGATGCCAAGTAAGTACGCTAAAGTTGACGATCAAACTTTAACCATTTACCCTTTTGGAAAGGAAAAGTTGACGCTGCTGTTGGATATTGGAATTGGAATGGAACCACCACCACCACCTCCTCTCCCAAGCATGGGCATCCATTCCATACCTAAACCATTTCTTCACACACACACAAAAAGTAGCAGCAGAACAGAACGATAGAGCGAGAGAGAGAGAAAGACTCGAGACAAAAAAAAATGCTCGAGAGAATGAAAGCGTGTGTTTGGCTGAGCTGATGATGATGATGCCTATGCCTCTGTGCAATGTTATTGTGTTCGAGAGAGGTCATTGCCCCGAAACCATAAGCCGAAAATCCTAAAAAGAGATCCATTCTCTCTCTTCAACAATCCCTCCCTCCCTCCGTATCCGTAGTATACATAGTAGAGGAAACCACAGAGAGTAACTTTGTAAAACTATGTTGTTAGTTGTTACACGGCATCACTATCACCATCATACTTTGTATGATTTTCCCTTCGTCTATTGCAATTACCGTGGATAATAAACCCTTTCATTTTCCTTTCCCATATAATTCCAGTGTATTTTCATACCATGCATCTTTTTAGTCGCCTCGCCTGGCTCCTGCAGCTTGCCTCGCGCCGGCAGCAGAAGCGTACACACACACACACACATTATTACGTACTTTTTCTTATTATTACGTATAAATATTTTCATCATCATCATCATTGTTATATAACGCAGTTCTCTTCTATAGTCATATTATTTACATCTAGGCTTTTTTTTTCATTTGGACGTCCATAATCCTCTCTTCATCACTGCTCCCATGTATGTATAAGTATAATAATGTAACAGAGCAAAAAATCCGTTTATAATCTTTTTATGTCTACAAAAAATCCTTGTTCTGTAGCTAGGAAACTCCCAACACACGAACAAAATATTTATTATTGTTGGATGGTTGGAGATTGTTGGAGGGAACTGCAACTATTGCAAGCGTATTATTAGCATGTTCACAGACATTGTGATACACACACGTCATATTATACAATACATTATTATATAACATCAACATCCAAAAGGAAAGAGAAAAAAAAAGAGCACGGCTAGTTTTACTTTACTAGAGGGGAAGATGCGTTCCTCCGTTTATATTTATTTACTTATTTTTTTTTATGAAAAGGGGTGGGGAGGAGTACAGGGTTGACTGCTGCATGGCCAATGACCGCACAATTTTTTTTTCATAATGGCTTTTTTACCTCCCGAAAGCAAAAAAAAAATTTACACTGTGTGTAGTGTAGTCTCACACCCTCTAAACAATATATATGCGAGAGGAAAGAAAAAAAATGAATCCTGTTAAGGAATATATAATATTTATTTACACATAACAACGTATGCATATTACTTACATTTCTCCGATATTTTGTCGGTATTATTTATTTCTGGTGTGGTGTAAAAAAACTGATGCATGTGCGTTAACGAGTCGGGATGGATGAAAAAAAGTAAGTTGTAAAAATATGGGATTTATGCCACCACCATCGCATCGCGTTGCAAACATGTCGTTTCGCAGTTTTTTCTTCTCTGATGATGATGGAGGGAAATGGAAATGAGAACTAGCTGCTTTTATTGCGTAGCCTGGTGTAGGTAATAATAATAAAGAGCAATAAAAATTTGTAGGTTTGGCTCTATTTTATTTTATTATATGTACATATCTATGAACCACTATTTAAATGCGAAACTAATAGTTAAGCGTAGTAACATTTATGCCATGTTACTATATAGTAAAGAGAGAGAGAGCACAGCATGTGGTAACTGATCCATGTCATTACGACAGTTTCACTCTGAACAATTGTCCACTTTCGTCCGTCCTCCGATCATGAATATCGTATCATGAATCATATCATGGTGATGATGGTGACGATGGCTGGAAATCGATTATGGCCATATGTACGGGCAACAGCGTAAAGTGCATGCAAAAAATATATATATCTAACAATACGCCTATTATTCTACCCTTAATGTAGAGGATGATGGGGTGGCTTTTCACGGTGAAAACAAAAAAAAAGATACATAGCCTATATTTTAATAGGAATATTTTCATTGGATTGGATGTCCCTAATCATGATGGACGCTGGAAAGGATGTTGATGATGCAATCTACTAGGTAGGTAGGTTTGGTTTAGGCTCCTCATGTTGGATTATGATGATGTCTCAGTGGTTGACATAATTGGAAGCAATTAGGAATATGACAAGAGATGGATTGAAAGAACGTCAAATAATATTTTCCCTCAAAAAAACCTCCCGACGTCATCCCATCGTCATACCTATCATATCATGCAACATCGATGATGATAATAGATAGAACAACGACTGGAGGCTAGTATGAGAGTTTTCCACTTTAGCTTTTCCCTGAAATAACAAACCTTCCATATTTAGGTTCTCTTTTTCGAAGGCGTCGTTTCATTCTAAATATTTTAAAACAAAAAAAAACAAGGCTACTTCATTCCACAAAAAATAGGAAGGAAGGAATTTTTTTTTCAAGCACGCACACTTTCATATCGTCCACATCATCTACACTCCGCTATCATGTAAGTAACGTATCATCCGGGATAACGGGAAAGAAAGCAAAATATTTAATAACTCGACTCGGTTGATGGCTTGCATGACACATGCCACATCCATATGTGAAAAGTATAAAAAAAACATCCTCCCGTTATTTTTTAAAAAATATTGTGAGCCCTTCAAAAGTTTGCTATTTTCATAATGGACTGAACTTGGTGAGCATATAACTGCTACAATAATTATTTTTGATTTTAATAACCCTCGTCATCCACAAAGTTTTAAAAAAGCTGATTTACTTTACTGCCCAAACATTGCTGACTAAAATTTAAATTTCTTGCGGGACCTTTAGATTGTTGCCATGTATGTATGTATGATGTATTATGCAATGCGATAAACAGCAAATAAAAATGTGTTTTTTTTCTCTCTGAAAAGTTTCCCAGTTAGCCATAAAAATTGTTGTTATCTGCAGAGCTTCAATAATAAAATCGAAGTAAGCCTTTTCCAGACTTCGACACAGTTAAGACGGCTAAAAGCTTTCTATACAATAATCTGAGCATTTTCTTCTTCTTTTCATGTTACGTTACGGGCGAGCTTCGAAATGCGAAGTTGCCAAGCGAAGAGAATAACAGCGTCGTCGTCAGTCAGTCAGTACCTCTTCCACACGTGTCGGACGAAGCTCTTCGAGGGAGACACGTGGATGCTGGAAAAAAACGGTTTGTATTTTTGTTGTCAAGTTGAAGGAACTCATCCTCCTCAAATCCTTCAGCTCTCCCAATCCAATCCAAGCAAAGCAAAGCCTTTTTTGTACGCTTCTTCTCTCTTTCTCAAGAAAGAGAAGCGAGTCAATACTTTTTCCTCCTTCCACTTCCATTCTTCCTCCCTGCAAGAGCGAGATGTACAGAAAACTACGTTACTTAACTTCCCTTGTTCTCAACTTTTTTATGAAATCAGAATTACAAGATCAACATATAAAAATGTATGCGTTACAATTTAAAAAAATTACCAAAAAAAAAATTGAGCATTAAAAAATTAAACGAGATAAGATGCCATGCTACCACATACCGTCAGATATCAATGAAGGAAGGAAACTAATTAAAATTAAAATTGCATTGTAATGATTGTTACAGAAATTTTACAAATTAAAATGCATATTATTGATTTTTTACACTTGTTTATTGATATTTGATTGATTTGATACAAAAGTTAACATCAATTCTTTCCAATTTCGCTGCAAGTGAATTTTGATCGAATAATGAATTGAGGCACATGAAACCAGGGCTTCCTTTTTCGCTGCAGATCAGCCACTTCCTCTTTGTTTTCCTAACTGTTGCTGCCATCTAGCGGACTCCATCCAAACTACAAGGAACGACCAGGAAGAATCCGACCAAAGTTAGTAGTGGATGATCTGCTTTAACGCACTAAATGTATCAATATGCCCCAGTCCTCTCCAAAAATAAAGGCGCGCCCGCTTCCCAATGTGTAACAAGTCAAAAGATTCTCAATCCGTCAATCTTTTTGTTGTTTTTGCTTGGCTTTTTGGCTTGAAGAAAAAAAAGAAGTCAACGGACGACGGGAATAAGGGTAGCTTAGATTTGAAGGAGGGCACAGGTTGGTAGTTAATTAATTAACTTAACTTGGTCAGTTGGCTGTTCTTTTTAAATCTTATAGTTTTAGTGACTGACTAGTTTGGGTGATCAATTTGACAACTGACAACATAGTTAGTTTTTGATTATCGTTTGTTTGGCATTGTCATTGTCAGTCGACTGGGAAGTTTTATTATTTTTTAAAAAGGGGAAGAATTGAAGTCTAAAAGTTTTTGTGTTTGTTGAAGTTGATAGTTTGGAGGTGAGTTAGGTAAGCAGTTACTATTCAGTTTCTGACAGTTTTCAATTAAGTTACGAATTAATGTTTAATCAGGTTGGTTGGTCATTGGTGGTTTGGTTGGAGGTTGGTCTTGAAGAGTGTGGAATTATAATTAATTAATGTTTCTTTTAGTATTAAAACATCAGTTTTGTTTTAATTTGAAGTTAAATGATAAAATCAGAAATTTATTAATCTATATTTATTCGTTTTTCAGATATTGGATCGGAGGTCAGAAGTCTGCTGCTGTTTTTAATTCTGAATTTAACAAACAACCCTTAACTAACTTTTGATTGTGCCTTTTGAAATGGCTGGAAGGATGATGACTTTGGATGACTGGCTTACGGACCACTTTTCGAAAAATGTGGACGCCGCGACGCCATTGTCCTCTGCTAAGAAGACTGAATTGCAGAAAATAATGGAAGTAAGTGGCAACTTTTGTGGTAAAAATTAGAATGAAGCCGATAAAATTAATTGTAACCATTGCCCAGCTTGTTGTCAGCTAACTAATTGTCATCATCATTGTTTTTCATGGCAGGAATCCATGAAGCGTTTGGAGGTGGAGGACATCCAGCTGAAGGACTTGCGCAACTTTTGCAAACTGGTGGATCAATGCAGCCTCCACACCAGACCAACGTTGGGCCAAGGCCAGGCCTTGATTTTAGACGAGTTCCTGACCCACCTCTTGGATTTTTCGGTCCGGCTGGCTTCAATTAATCGTGGAATTCACACGGCTCTCCGTGAGGAAACAAATCTGCTCTCAACTCTGACCTCATCCTTGAATGGGAAGTATCGGGAGGAGGACCAAACCAAGATACTCATGTACATTGAGGTCCTCACCAGGGAACTGAGCTTGTGCTGGACGGCACCCTACGTGAAAGGGCTGTTTGAGAGGATGTTCTCCATCCTGCTGTCCACTCCGTCGTCATCCGGATCATTTCTGTATGGATTGCGGATCGTGAACAACATCACCTCCCACAACCGGAGCTGCCTCAGTATCGCTTTGAGAAACAGCAAGTACAAGGATTTGGTCAAGCACCTGCTCGCTTTAATTGGGGGTGGGAATGCTACCAAGGAGGTTAACTCGTTGGCGCTCCAGTTTTTGCTGACGATGGATCAATCCCTTACATTCAAGATGGAGCAGATGTTGAACCACATCAAGGAAACGTTTCTTAACCTCCACCTCAAGTTTTCCAACCACAGCACTACCGTTGAAACAGTCCATGACGTTGTTGGGACCATCCACCACATGACCATGTCCATGCGGAGTGTGCTCACCCAGATTTTTAAGATGTGGAACGAGCAACAGGAAGTGAATCTCTCATCACAAGATGCGGACACTGAGGATCGAAAATTCGCCCCCGCTTTGCAGCAGACAATGTCTATCATCTTCCAGACATTTTTTTCCAAGTGCATTACGCTTTTTGGGACTGCCAATGGACAACTGATTATGGAGTATTTGTTGCGGCTGTTGGTCACCTTTTGTCCGAGTAGTATGCCGGATGCTATTTGCGACAAGTTGTGGGTAAGTAAATTAAATTCAACATCAAATAATAATAAAAATAATCTCAATTTAATATACTTGTCAAAGTTAAACTGTATTATTAATTGGATTCTAATTCTATTCTGTTTAGAGCGGCTTTATCAAGGCACTCAACGAACTGTCCACGCTTGCTTCCAAAAAGTCCAAGACACAAATTGTTGTGCTGGAAACTCACCTCCATCTCATTGACAGACTTTTGAAATCTCGGACTGTGAAGATCCCCGTGGATCAGTTCTCTAGCGCTTTGAAAATGTGCCAGCTTGTGGTGTCCACCTCAACGGACGACATCACCAGGAACGTTCTTACGATTCGTTTGGTACGTCATCATGATAATATAATTATTAATTATGATGATAATAATGGAATATAATTTGAAGTGCACATATAAACTTGATTGATTTTGAACTTGACTAGTGTTGTTGATTTTACCTTTTTTTAGGTCCATCGATTGAATGCATTAGCGAGCTCTCAAAGAAAGGAATGCAACACCCTCCAAAAGCTGCTTCCCGAGGAAACGCTCACCACCCTTCTTAATCACATGCTGTCGGAAAAGTGGGGCGAAGGTCAGTTCCCGGATGTCAAGTTGTCGACGTGCGTGATTGAAGTTTTCAATGTGATTTCCAAGCACTCCAAAAGTCCAACCGCGCTCATGGAAAATCTGGAGAAGGAAGCCACCTGGATTCACATTGCCAACTGTATTGTAAATGGGGATGGGGAACTGATTGAGCAAGCATTGAGTTTAATGAGCGCTGTGGGATTCTCTCCTAAGTGGTAATTATTGTCGGAATCGGAATTTATTAATTGATTTACCATCTATGGTAATTGTGATGGGTATCTAATTACTTGTTTTTAATTTTCAGTCGAAGCGGCGTTTCAAAAATATTGTCGAACATGAAGGACGTTGTCCCACCAGCTAAATCCGCAATTCCTTCGCCAGAGAAGAAACCCTACCCATCTTATTCCGCACAAATGGGCATGGCAAAGCTGAACCATAACTTGGAGTTGTTTGGGGAAATCTATCAGGAGGTAATTTGTAGCAATATAATTGTAGTTAAAAAAAATTAATCATTTAAATATTGATTAATCTCTCTCTGATGTTAACTAATTTTAGAGATCTGATCCTGCATTTGACGACCTCATATCCTGGTACACATTGAAGGCTGAAATGTATGAAATGGAGTTGACTAATATGAACGATCATATATTTCACCTTAATCGGACAATTACTCATTTGAAGGCGCTGGTGAGTTGTTTTACGCCGCAGCTTCGTTTAAAATATTCTGATTATGATTGGTTTGGCCTTACTTATGATTTAGTATATGACATGCTCAGTTGCTTGATGTGGAAATATGAATTTATTTACAGCTCAATAAGCAGTCTGAGCTAGCCACGAAACGTGCTCAATCCACGACCACCATGCAAGTTGATTTTGATGACCTGAAGAAGCAATTAGAATTGACGAAGGAAAAGAAAATCCAGTTGGAATTGAAACACGCAAAGGTATGCTATAACATTAGTAAAAAATAGTTACAATATTGTCGATGCTCATTGGGTCAGAAAAAAATTAAAAGAACTTCAAATATGTAGGCAATCAATGTACTGAAGCAGCAGTTGGACATCCAGGAAACTCTTTGCAAATCCCAGTCCGAAAAGCTCGCCCGAGTTGAGCAACATCTGAAAGAGGCCAAGGAAAATTGTGCAAGTAAGAAAAGCCAACTCCTTTAGCGTTCATATTGATTGATTAGTAAAAATTAATGACGAAGTATGATTTAATTAATTTGCCTCTGAATTATGATAGGATTGGAAGAGAGCAAAGTGGAAGCCATTCAGTCATCCCAGAAGGTTTCCATTGAGAAGCGAAAACTTCAAGAGAAGCTCGAAGATGTGGAAAAGGTCGGCCGAGAATATGTTTTTTTTTAAATTAAAATGATTCATTTAATATAATACGAATTGTTAATTAATTTCAATCCATTCTAATGTTTTCTTCAGGCTCACAAGACTTCCAAACAAAAGCTTGCTTCGTTGGAAACCGACTACAAGAAAAGCGAGGAGGCGCGCAAGGCCGTGGAAGCACTGCTCGAGGCTGAGAAACGGAAGACAGAAATTATTCAGCAAGTCTTGGGAAATCGACTGACATAATGAAAGCTAACCAAGATCATAATGTAGATAATACTTATGTATTATAACAAGATGCGCATAATATAATATCCTATACATAACATATGTACACTGAATTTAATTAGTCCGTTTATTTTTAAACTTGACAAACTTTTCTACCTGAGTATGTATATTAGAATACGTGAGGGAGGAGGTAATGAGAATTTTATACTTTTGATACAATCATCTTTTTTCGTCAAACTTTTAAAACTCCCCATCATCTACAACGCTACTATTATGTATCTCAAACTGTAACTTTGTACAAGCCTAGACAGGTATAAATATAAGTATCGAAACTGCTAAAATACTGTCCTAATGTAAGTATTATTTGTATTATGCAAGTAAAAAGTCCTCACAGTTGAGTTTTGTAATTAAAAGAAGAAAATGAAAATATATTTGTGAAGAAAGGACAGTAGAGACTAGAGAAATGCTTGATTGTACTGACAAAACTAATGCCACCATGGCAAATGCTATTTACCGAATTCATAAATTAAATTGATGATGCAATTAATGAACTTATTGTGACTTAAAGTAATAGAACGATAGGTGATTATTGATGGAAGAAAAAATAAATGTGTTAAAAATCAAAGTTGAGTACTTTATTAGTTGGCTTTGGCTTTACTAAAAAATTTATTGTTTTTCCTCTCCCAGCATATTTTGTAAAGTTTCAGTCACCCTTTTCATATCGATTTTATCCGTAGTTTTTCGCTTCACCTGGCCAATTAATTTGTTGAGATGTTTTGGCTTCCTATTTAGTCTGTAATTTTCGGCAACATTCGGGTTCTCATTTAATACTTGGAGGCAAAGATCCCTTATGACGGTGTCATCTTTCACTGTAATCCATCCTTCATCTTTGACGATCTGACACGACAAATCACAAAAAAACGTCCGATTAGAATAGTTATATTAAATTCAATTCCAATGATTATCTTTTCTCTTAAATTAAGTTAATTAAGATAGTACTTGTGAAGGAGTTCGGCCATCTCCATTAAACAAACGCTCCAAAACAAGTCGCGTCGTTTCCAACGACACTTGACGTGTTTCCACCAATTCGACTAGCTCGGATATGATTTTGGGTTGTAACATTCTACGATTTATGAAAACATGTCAATGAAGCTTTGCATAATAATTATTATAATTTAGTCAGAACGGAAACGATTTAAAATATAGTACAGAACAAAAAAAACTTACATGTTTTCGAAAGACAAATCTTTATCATACAGTTTCTCCATTACTTCAGTCAGAAGGACGTTGGCCGCACGGACGGCATATTCTGGAGGGAGATTCTTCATAACATCCTGGAAGTATTCCACTGATTTGGGGATGTTCTTTAAAGTGGGATTAAAAGGAAATGTTGTTGAGGAAACACAGTTAAATTCGCAAATGCCATATAACTTATATTCCATTCAGCTAACCAGTAAAGTATGAGCTGCTTCAATCCGAATCCCGTACGTGGAGATCAGACTTTGCCGAATAGTATCAGGCAGTACTACTTTTCTCCGTTTGATAGTGGCGATGTTGACTTGATTAGAGGTGGGATCCTCATCGGGATTGTCGCAAAGTCTTAAAGTAGGAAGGTTCGGTTCCGGCATAAACCGGTAGTCCTATCAATCAAACAGATTTAAAAAATAAAGTTATTTTAACAACAAATACTGAAACAATTATTATTTTTTTTTGTATTTAGAGGGTTTGCTTTTTACCTGCTGAACTTCCTTATCACGCATGGGCAATGTCATTTTACGGTCGGCATCAAAGGATCTGGTTTCATTGGTGACTGTCCCTCCACCTTCCAGAACTTGGATTTGCCGTGAGATCTCATACTCTATTGCATTTACTAGGGAACGCAAGCTGCTCAAATTTTTTACTTCCGTTCTGGTTCCCAAACCTTCCCCCGGCTTGTTCACGGAAATATTGGCGTCCACTCGCAAGGAGCCCTCTGAGGAAATCAAAGTTATGTAATATAAAAATAAGTACATAATCTAATCATTTCTGTGTTATCGTTATTGGGGCATACCTTCCATGCGACAGTTGCAGGCCTCCAAGGCCTGTAAAATCAAAATTAACTCCTTTACCAAAGCCGCCGCTTCCTCCCCGTTCTGTAGATCTGGTTGGAAGACAATCTCCATCAGAGCGATTCCAGCACGATTTAAATCAATCAGGCTCCTGAAATATTAAATTAAAAGTTTAAATATGGATGTTTTTTAATATCAAACATATCAATCTTGCGCGGAGCATTTACGTTACTAATGAGTTGTTAAATTAATACAGCTCATATAATTACTTGTCAAACTCGCTGTCATGCAAACTCTTCCCGCTGTCCTGTTCCAACTGGAGTTGGCGAATGGCGCAAGTTTTATAATAAGGTTTGGCGGCTCCGCCAGGCATAATCACTAGAAATTTGAGTTCTCCAAACTCCGCAATAGCTTTCCTTTGTTGGGTGATTTGGTAGCCAGTCTAATATTTACGTAAAACCAAATGCACAATTAGCCCGACGCTTCATTGCTAAAAGTTTGATAATTACCGGTATAAAAAGTTGATATGGCGAACCGGCAAATCCGCGTAAAAGTAATGTTTCCGGTCGAACGTGGAATCTTTATTGATGCGGCAGGAAAGGGCCAACGCAGTGCCCACAGCGGCTTCCACACACCGGCGGTTCAGAACCTTCAAATTAACCATATCATCATTAATTATCAGTCAGACATAGAGAACTCCTCCATAACCTTCAGTTTCAATTCCAAAGTAGTGAAAAAGTTTTGTTTAAAAACTCACTGGCAATGTTCCCGGAACTGAGGCATCAAACAGGGACACCAACGTATTTACCGGGGCACCGAAGTCAACTCCACTTTCGGAAAACAGCTTCGTGTTTGCTTGAATCTGAGCATGTACTTCCAAACCCACGACAGATTCCCATCCATCCCTGATGAAATCAGACCAATCATACTTCAGATAATTAATTTTAATTCCCTTTTATTCAAATAATATTTAATAAATGATACACAGATTTGAGAACATCAATTAAAAAACTCACGGTTTTGTCCTTCTGGCGCTGGCAACACTGGAATACATTCTTGGA
>JAQGAI010000747.1:0-17875 GCA_034696905.1 Lepidocyrtus violaceus
CGTAGTGCTCCCGTTTTCCCTGGGATTGCAATAAAAATAAAAGCAAAAAAGAAATACGAAACCCTGGCTTTTGAAACTGACTATCACATATTGCCAATAAATACATAAATGCTCGGCTTTTGCTCCCGTTCCCATTAATAATTCAAGGGCCCCGATAAAAATCCACCGAGCCTGCATAGGCTTATTTTGTGGGATATTTCTGGAAATGGAATAATTACGAGACACATGCACACGTCCAATAAAATGGACTAGCCCACAAAACACGTACCAACTTTACTCCCACATATAAGCAGCTAGCATGAGCTAGTTCTATCTGTACCGGAAAAATAGAAATATGATATTTTCATAATAGTAAGTATGATTTGGTACAGCATCCGTTTTTAGAATTTCAATGGAGGAAAAGGCTAGATTTTCTCAAGGTTTTTTTTTTCATCCACCACACCAGCATAGCAATACGAGAAGGATAAGGAAAAAATGCAGAATATGAATAAGTCTCAGGAAATGTTTTGAAATGAGCATTATATCCAGTGAATGAAGGGGTTTCCGGGCCGTGCAAGAAATTGTGGGAAGGATGACGATGTTCAGCAGCTTTCCCGTACAAGAATATAAAAGGCAATAGTGAGGGAGCCTAACCAATGCAATGCCCCAAAAAAAGGAGTTTCGGAGTAATTCTCACGTAAAAAGTACAAATTTTTTTTCTTCTGACAAGTAGTGAAACTAAAGCGACCGACCGGCATCACTCCAAGTTAGTAATAGGATACCACACAGCGGCGAACACGGAGTTGGAGTACCTTCAATCTTCGCCCCCCCCCCCCCACAAGTGAACGTTGTTGTATAATGGGTTGGCTGAAGAATGAATAGGACATTTAAAATTCCAATGGTAGCGCATCTTTTTCCTGTTATTTTTTCCACTCTATCCCAAATGGTGGTGGTGGTTAGCATGCCAGCATGTCGCGTACAGGAAGGAAAGCGGTGGTGCTAACTAGGAAGATGAACAAAGTAGAGGGGATACAGAAAATGGGAAAAAGGTGAATGAATAAGGGACATACAATAATCAACATCGTATGAATGACCAACACGTCCCATTCTATCATCTTCACCATATTGTATATTCCCAAGGTAAAAAAAAATATTTTTTATCGTCCATCCGGTTAGGGTAGTAGCTATTGAGGTGGTAGTTGTAGTAGTAGTCGTGTGTGTGTGTAGTGTGGGGAGTTGGTAGTATATATGTATGTACTTGGTTCACATGTCTTATTGGATGGCTGCATGCACTCTGAATTACTTTCACTTTTTTTTACCGTTCTCTCTTTCTTTCATTCATGGTCACTGAGCAGTTTTATCTTCTGTTTTTAGAGCTGGTGGGGGAGACCATCTTCATTCAGGTTTAAGTGTGTTCCAGCAATCATTCTCTACGTGTATGTGTCTTACAGGATTCCTTCTTCATATGGTACCTATGTTTGAGGATCTATATTGGACGATGATCTGAACGAATTTTTGTTATATGAGAGGACAGTGAAGGGGATGATTGCATGCAACGTGGTGGTGGTCTGGTCTGGTATGGTCGCGAGAGATTTTTTTCTTCTTTTTTTTCTGACTTGTCTTGTATGTTTAGTGCAGAATCCCATGAAAAGTGCACGATTCCGCCGTCAGTCCTTAATACGAATCCTGATTGTGGGGATGGTAAAAGGAAGAACGGAACTTGTCATTGTACAAGTGGATGGGATCGTAGGAAGAGCTTCCTCGTAATAATCATAATGATATGAGTTCGATGAAACGTGATAAAAATCATTTCTTGTTTTCAACTCCATTTTAGATTAGAAAAATATGATTATGATATGAAGAAGGGGATGGATGGTGAGGATGGATGATCTAGATAGGAAAACTTGAGTCACGAAATGCGTGCCGTCGCCGTCGAGGATAATAAAAAGAGCCCAGTTTACTGATTTCCATGAAGAGTATAATCTGCCTCAGGTTTCCTGTTCTCTCCTTCTTCAGCCCTTACTGCACGTGGAAGTGTTTGGACTAATGAATTTATTTGAAACTACAGGACACAAACGATTCATAAGCCCTTTTTTACATGTTTGTGAACTATTAGGTAAGCGTGATCCGAAATTATTAGGGAAAATAAGTGGTTGAGGTCACAAATTTGAACACATATAACTTACAAGAAACATTTAAAGAGCAAAGGAAATTTGTGTTACGTAACTGAACATAATTATGAGAGGGCAAATAATGTAAACGCACTAATTCTGCAAACAATAGATACGATATAGTCATGCATGCTAACTTTAACTTCTTTACATATAATGGTTTGTGCAGCAGGGGCCAAAAATATTTTTGTTTGCCAGCAAACAACCCAATGCCGAAAGCTACGGATTTGAAAAGTTACGCTACACTCCACGCATAGAACAAAGACGCTATTGTAATGGAGGAGAAAGAAAGCTCAGCTCAGCATCTTCAAGCATTTCTTTTCCATGAAACTCCAGAAGACTTTCCAGTTGTTTGCATGACGATGACAATTAAAATAATTTCTTCGCCCTCATTTTTATTTTTTAAGCACTTGCCCACGCATGTATAGCCACACAAATGAAAAGGAAAATGTGTTGACAAACAACTGCTGCAAAAGTACTATGTATAAGCCATTTCAAGGTAGTAGGATGCCTTGGGTTTGGTACTTTCTCCATGCCAGCATCCCCAGATCCCTACATGGATCACCGTCATCTCCATCACCATCATCATCACGATCATGGAGCGAAGCAAGGTCGGACAGTTCACGCTAGTCTAACTTTCCCTTGCCAATGCCAAGCCTCTTTCTTCCTCTGGCTCTTCTCATTGTGTGGTGCACTTAAGTAATTCCGTCTCTGAAGGGAATCACATTTTCACTTGCTTTCAACTTCTTGTTCACTCTTTAATTGCATTACTTATAACCACCGCACACTTTCCTCCTTCAACAAAAAAAAACCAAACCCAAGGATATGAATGAGCCCCTATACATTATACAAGCTCACACAGACACACACACGGCTTCAGTTTGTTTCCTAACTTGCTTACTTCCACCATAAATCCTTTAGTCGTATTCGGTATGTGGGGCAAAGTTGTAATACTATCAACATAACATTATTTCGAGTAAACTGCCTTGCCAAAATTGGAAGTTTATCAGGAGCTGCTGGGGGTGCAACTGTATTATGCCCGTTATATGATAATGGTATTAGCATTAGCAACACTGAATGGTATAATTTCTGTATTACATGTTCCAAGAGCTCCTTAGGCAGGTAGGTATAGGTACGAGTATATATAGGCAGGTATGTTTTTTTTTCTTCTGGAGAGAAAGGAAGCAGTACTGTGCGCTTAATACAGATACGCTTTTAAATATTATCGTAGTTTCATGCCGTGAAAATCATCTGGGAAATGAGGAGGGGGGAGCAAATAGTCGACAAGCCGGGACCCAGCTCTAGTTACTAATTCATTCATATATAACGAATCATTAACATATACCTATTACGCCGTTAGGTAAATTTAAATTAAAACAGTTCAAACTTTCTCTCCCCTGTTTACGCATTCATTTATACTCGTATATGTTGTTGCTGTGCTGGGATTGAAATTAAAAGCTGCAGCTGTACTCCCACTTCCTGGCATTATTCTGGTATGTCTGAAATAAGTCTGGAATGTAACATTGCAACAGCACAGTCGTTTTGAAGAAGGTATGACTACTAAAGTAAATACACACCTGTACTTCTATTTCTATACTTTGTTCCGGCCTCAAGTTGGATCGGAGCCGGAGCTGCAGAGTTTCCTTTCCCGGAGGAGTTTCACCACTTTTTACAGAAACTCGATTAATGAAACAATGAAAAATGGGAATGCGTATTGCTACACAACTTACCGGATTATGTAATTGGAATTGCTTATGTGTTGCGTTAGTTATTTTCGCTGCAATCTGTAGGACTGGGTTGTATTTAAAGTGGCATTGAGGTTGTACATAGCAACTCTTCCGTGTATGCCATGCCACAGTATGTTTGGGCCTGTGTCCTCCGATATGAAATACACTAGGTATCAAGAGCGCAGTAATTTATAAATGTTTAATTGAATGTCACCGTTGGATTACAAACCAGCCCAGTGACATACACATCGATCAAGGAAAGCACATTAATTGCTTCCAAGCATAGGTGAAAGCCAAACTAGTTTCCTTTAAGGACAAAACAATAGTGCTCCCTTGATCGTGACACTGACGTCGGTAATTTGTTATCATCAGATGGGGAGCTGAAGTAAGGAAAAATACAGCTCGTCATTCAAAAACTGGCGATAAGCTAGAAGCTCTATGAAATAAACTGCGTTTACTCAAGTGTACAATTCTTTGACAGTACAATACCGAAAGGGTAACGTATTTGTCGCTTGACATTGCTCAATAACTACACCAAAATAAAGCCCCATTGAAGAAAAAAATGCCTTGGACAAACACTGTTTTCTTTATGCTCGCTTTTTTCTCTCCATAAAAGCTTTGCGTCTTTTAAGTCTTTAGCTCTCCAGGCCCACACCCGTCCATACAGTTAAAAGTCACCGGTTTCTCTTATCAATAAAAAAGAGCTTTTTTCTACCAGCTGGAGCCAATACTGGGAAAATATGTACGTACATAAAACACGCTTAGCCAAACAACAAAAAATTACTATTAAGAGAAGCGCCACATTAACACTTCTCAGTTGTTTTTATGTGCGTTTTTATTCCTTCCAGCAGGGATGGAGTCGTTATGATGGTTTATTGACGTGCGGCGCATCTTTAAAAAAATATTTTCCCCTTGGCCTTGAGTCGCCTTTGTTTGATCTTGGTCCTTTTTCATTACATATTTCAGTTTGTGCATGTACATGATGGAGGAATAAAAAAATGTTGGGTATGGGATGGGCATTGTTACGTTTATGTTCATTTCTTCATCTCTTTATGCAACCACTTATCATCTGCACGAGGATGCACACACTCCTATCATTTGTGTTTTGACAGCAGCCCTGTAGCATACAAGCATATAACATGAGCGTTAATTTTGTCTTCAATTGTATAGATTTTTTCATTGAATGGAAGAAAGCAAAATAAAAAACTGATTTTGTTTTGTTAAACATAAGAAATCATAAGTCACGTAAAGTGTTCAATCGTAGTCAGTATCTACATGCTCGAATTTAGTTGAAGTAGTGTTGTTCAATGAGCGTAATTGTGAACCCCGATTTCAATACCCGAGAGGGTGTGGCAACAGGGAGCAAAATAAAATAAGTTGTGAAAATGTTTCTCTATAGTTCCGGTCATTAAACTTGTGTTTAAATGTAAGTTATGAAAATAAACACAGGTGGACGTAAATACAAACATTTTGTTAGCACATGTAACCATGTTTTTTTTTGGTATTATTTTGAAGAAACCCCGGGATTTGCCTGGAAGGACACGATGACGTTATGTTCGTTTGGAGGAGGCCGTTTAGATCTCAGATTTTCATTAAATATTTTCCCTTCGTTGAAACGATATGAGCTTCCTTTCATCTCTAATTTAATTAGGAACCTTTTATAAGCCGTAATGTACCCTGGGCAGTGGAATGATATGATGACGATGATGATGATAATGATACATGCTCCGAAATCAAGCCCAAAATTCTATTGTGCATTATGTCAGAGAAGAAAGGCAAGTTTCAAGTAGTTGAGTTATTTTTTCTTTCTTTTCCATTTCTTGCGAAAAAAAGGCAAATGGCAAGCCAAGCAGAAAATGTTGTTTCCTTCCTATTTCCTTCCGTCTAAATGCCATAATTTCAAGAATTCAAAGATGCTGCCTTGTAGCCCATTTCATCAACCGAGAAAAAAACTGCTAATATTGTTCCGTTGTCGTTCCTCCACGTCCAATTCCTTATTATCCTCAATGCGGATGTTTTTTCCTGCAAACAAATAGCTCGTGAGTTGAACTAGCTTATATATATTTATATAAAAAAATGTAGGTATGTGAGAGGTCCTAATGAAACATTAGAGGAACGACTCCTACGTTTCCGTTATGCCTTTAACTGGGCTCATAAGGGGGCGAAATATAACTGCGACCCATTCATTTTATTTTCTTCTTCTATTATTCTCTGATATTAAACATTGATACAAGTTTACACAATATCATCTCCGTCGTAGTATTTTTTTGAGCCTTTCTCCCCCTCTGCTAATAAACGTAGTATGAAATGATGGTGGTGGTGGTGTGAGAGCAGCCTTCAATGAGCAAGTTGTTTCTCATTCCATTTGCCTCCCTCAGACGGAACTATGTGAAAAATAGCAAACTGTGGTAGTTTGCAGTAAATGGGGAGAGGTTAAAAAAGAATTTCACTCTTGTGTTCCATCTATTTTCTCTCTCCATCCAATCCACTACTATGGCGTTTCTCAAAATGGCACTCTTTTATTTCTTATTTCCGTTTCATTCTTCCCCAACACAAGGCCCCATTAGACAATGTACAACAATGGGAGCTACTGAGAGTGAGGGAGGAAGTTGTGTTCCTTGTACTTATACTACCTATTGATTTGGAAGGGATAGGCAAGGAAAAATAGTCCATACTGCTGTGCTCTCTGAGGAGGCATAGGAGAGGAGAAAAAGGGAGAAAAATAGATTTTTAAACAAAAGTGAGAAAAATGGAGACCAAAAGTGTAGTAAGACTAGCGTAAAATGGGCAGAGAATGGGAGCAAGAAAGCTGAAACAAAATGAAATGAGATGTCGAAAGCTTGAGGGACATGGTTGCAGGCTCTTGAAAGCATATGTCTCCATGTGAGCCTTGAGTCTTGAAGATCATGGGATTATTCACATTGTACATGGGTAATTGTGCAATGGGAATGGCACAATGCATTCAACGCATTAAGAAAGACGGCACAAAAAAAAATGAAAACACTTTGGACACTCCTCAGTAACTACTTATTGTTGGGGAAGGAAACGGGAGACACTCTCGGGTTGACAACTGCTTGTGCCTAAGATGATTAAATTCGACTCTCAGAAGCTTTGGAAGCACTTTTTTTTTCTTCTAGATTTTTTTACGCCGCGTTGATGCCAAAGCACCATTCAAATATATAACGAAAGATAGATAGACCATCAAATGCAGTGTCAACTCCGGACCTTTTCACATCCAGCAGACATGCTCATTGTCGAACAAAGTACAGCAAAATGTTAAGTCATATCATTTAATTGTGTACTGGTTGGTGGGTTAAAGACTCGCAAATCTCAGAACTGACAATCTATGCGTATTTCATAATGTTTCCCTGTAAAAGGGGCTTGTGAAATTATTGTAACTTTTATGAATGCCCGGTTTCATATTCAAAAGGCTTCAAGGTTTCAACGCAGTAATTTCCATGCTTTCCAACCCGACTTTTTTCCGCGACTCCAAAATGACAAAACAAGAAGGCCAATTCCTTTCCCCGAAAACGGTTTCAATGACACTTGAAAATGTGCGTGAGTACTTCATTAAATGCTGAGAGACTCTAATCCCCGGGAAAAGTTTCCAGGGAGAAACAAAGCCTACGTCTTGTATGTAATACTTTTAACGGGGATATATATGACATCCTCCCTCCCATATCGCTTATCCTATGTTTGTCGTCACGTGCCAAACAAAGCTAATAAAATAAGCAAAGGAGAAATAATTCCATTGTGAGAATGTTTCTGTCAAACATTTATTTGCTGAGAGTTTTACTCTGCTGGGAAAGGGAATTTCAAGATTTAAAATTTCTCACAGAATGGAGTGGTGGCCCAAGTGGTAGTAAGTAAAGCACACGTTTTTTTTTGAGGCTATGGCTCTCAAATTCCGAAATTTCTCCATGGCTTACACTATTATTCTATGATTTTCTTTTATTTGTTTTTTAGCACGGTAATGATGCCTCCAAGTCTGTGCACAACTGTCATGTGCGTACTAATATTGCTGGTGGGAATAATGGCCCAATAATAATACCATCTTACAAGAGTTCGTGCGCTGAATTAAGAATGGAATTTTCATCTGGAAGCTCTCCGTGTAAACAAAATGTTGAGATAATGATGCATGTAATGTTGCCGAGCTGTAATGTAAATTTACAAGAGTGGCAGTAATAAAATGGAGTTTTTTCTTTATCATCGGACGCCCTTCTTCACGCCACAATACAAAACAATCCTCTTCTTCTACAGATATAAAATTCGAAAATGGAATTTCATCTTGCATGAAAATAAAAGGAGCCAGATGCTGCTGCAAGGCATTTTCTTCTTTTTTTTACACAAAAAAAGAGTCATTGATGCCTTCTCCACTTCTTGCTTTTTTTTACTCCCATTTTTTTTGTCCAAACGAAAGTCGAGTTTTTGTCTCATAAGATGGTATTATGGTATACGGGGTTGTAGTCACAGTTCAATTGTATTGTTGTTCTACAATCATCCTCAATCCATTGAACTTGAATCTGTTCCTTGCGGCTGTATCTTTCTATCGTTTTGTTCATTATAAGCATAGGTACACCTTTTCTATGTATCGTATCTTGTTTTTGAAATAGAGAAGGCAAAGGGAGAAGCTGTGTTTTCCTCCATCAGCTCCATAACTTTCAGTTTTTTAGTTCGTTCTCTGAGAATCTTCAAACTCAAAACAGGACTTTTTTTTTATTGGCCAACCAAAAACCTTCAAATAAGAGAACAATGGAAGGGGAGCATTGTGAAGGAAATTAAGAGCTCTGTATACAACAGCCATCACTTGATTTCCATTCGTAGCCAATTGTTACAGATAAATTCGCGTGCAGCTATTCACCAAAAATAGCAATGTAGGTAGTTAGTTATGAATGAAAAAGAATAGTTCTGCTTCAAGATGAAAAGCATTAATAATGCCCAGCAGCCCAACAACATCAACTTGAAAATGAAAAACAGTGACGGGGATGTGGTGGTAATGCATTGTTGTGTTGTTTTTTTTCATTCATAGCTAGATTTAGTTCCGTAGACCGGAGGACAAAGGAAGCATGCTGTGATTTATAACAAAAATGGACCGACTTGAAACCCTAAAATATATTATTCGCTTTTACCTAAAACATCGTTTCCACGAATGAGCTCGGTCAGACGGAGGACCGGTGCAAGGTTATTTTCTCATGATAGGTTATCCTTTCTCTCATTTTGCTCTACAATAGTATGTCCCTGAGTGTGATGCTGATTATGGTAAAATGTAAATACCTTTGGATATGGTCATCTTGATTACTTTTTACGGAATAGGTTACACCTGCTCTCAATCATGACAATGAAATGTGTGTAGGTCGGTGTTGTTTGTGACGATGTCTTGTCTTCCTGGAAAACAAGGAGCATTTCATTTTCCCTTCTAATAATTTAAAGCCGTTTCGCTAGCCTGACATGTCAATTAACTCAATGCAATGTTTGGGTTTCTATAGTATTTGTAGTAAATGAGGTTGTTCGATTTCTCTTGCTAAATATTTGTCTTCCTTACGTTTTCAATTACCGGCATGTCTGCAGACTAGCATATCAATATATAACCGGTATTTAATCCTTAGCCTTGTTTCTTATACAATTCACGTCCCAAACCCTTCAACTAATCCATGCTCATAGATTCATAATAAAAATTCGGCAGTGGTAGCTCATAACAAGCTAAAAGTTCTTACAAAACTGCAAACACTACTTAAAAAATACTTCTACATATACATCTGGTTTCTGTAGTGCCAACATAATTTACCCAGCTGAAATGAACTACTACTTTCTTTCCCTCAATTAAATACTTAGGTTACGTGGTCGGGGACGCTGAAAAGGAAAGGGCAAGGGAAGAAAAATCAGCACACAAAGGAGACTAGCGCCTGAAGCATTGTTTTCTTTTCTAATTTTCTTTAGTTTTTTCTACAACTCCAAGGTAAAATTCGGAAAACGCACATGTAGATCTTTTTTTTTTTCGACAGTATAATAACTAGATACATATATCAGAAAGATCTGTAGATTTAAAGGTACTGTAGTTTTACTTTTGCAAAAAAAAACACTGTTGTTTTCTAAAGAAAATACTACAAAGTAGAACAAAACAGCAAAAATGATTTTTCCTTTTTTTATTTTATTGCCACACACAAAGAGCCATAGATCGTGTATGGGAAAAGGCGAAGGAACGCAACCGGATTTTATTTTCTACCTACGTAGGTACACACAAATACAAGCGTATTTTTTTACATTTTTTGAGTGCTACTGCATGTAAACTTTGTTGTATTCCTTTCGTTTCCTAGTTTTTTTTCTTTCCTTTCTTTCTCAATCCAAGCCCTCTATATACATTTATGTCAAACAAGCTGATTCAACTTTTACTCTTACACAATTTTACCTTTGCTTACGTCAAGTGGGAAAAAGGGCTGCTGCTTTTATTCCTGAGGAAAGAAAAATGTATGGGGTCTGGCACGTCCGGTTCTTTCATTCATTCAATAAGTTGCATTACATTTTCATTTCACATGTTTCGGTTCCCTTCCCATCATGGCATGGTATGCAACCTGCCTTGTAAAGAAATACCCAAGTCTCTGTAGTAGACCGACTTGGTTGTTATTTGTGGGGAAAGAGTGAGAGCACAATTCTTCTTTACTACTACTACATACTACGAACTTTATTTTTGGTGGTGCAACGGAGCAGCAGCAGATTACCAATGCATGGTACTGCACTGCACTGGTACCATTTTTTACCCGTTCTGATCTGATTCTAAATGTAGCTCACGAGCGCAGAGATCCACTAAGGGAAATACGAAATGAAGTTGTTCCCCTTCTCTCACACAGACATTTATACTATCAAACCAGTGCAACATTTTTTATTCAGATATGTATTTTATTTATCGATATGCAATGCAAGCAAATCATTGGACGATCAGCCCAAAACATCGCTAAAAATTCCCTTTTACTACATTATGTTTTGTGATAACGTTATAAGGCCATATATATATGATACGGTGGAATAGTATTTTCATGAAATGTTTTTTTTGGGGGGAGATCTAGAAAAAAAAATACAGTTTAGGTAATGCCAATTGCAATTTCATGTTACATTACATACAGAAATACCACCAGAGACTGATTGTTTTTATGCTACTCCCACATGGCCAAAATGATATGATTTTTTTGGGGTTAAGAATGGTAAGATTGATAAGCAGGAAAATGTAGAAAGAATTGCTAACGTGGTGGAGGTGGATCGGGGAAAGAAACCTTTCAAAATCCAAGTTTAATTTCACTTTCATACATAAGAAGTGGGCGCATAGGTAGCTTACTATTTTGTGGGTTGGTGTTGGTGGATGGGGATCATAATCTGGGTGGCTGACAAGGCTAATTTAGCAAATACGCTGGGCTTTTACTTTTTCATTGTTTTGTCATGTCCAGTCGCTCTCGGAGAAAATAATGCTAATGGCAACAGAACATAGTAACATATTCTAATCACTGTACATACCTACTTGAGTAGCTACAGATATATCATATAAGTTGGAGCTGCCATTTGAATATTATGTATTTATAATGCTTTCACTTTGTTTCCCTCCCGGTCATTTATATAAGCTGACAAATAGCATGTACAGTTTCCCCCCATCTGGCTGGAGAGAAGTATATAGGGAGCGACACAAATACAGTGTTGAAATGGAGTAAAAGCGAAAAGCAAAAAAAAAAAGCAAAATGGAATATGATGGTGTTATGATAGCGAGAAGAAATTTTTTCCTACTAGCCAGGAAAAAAAATATTCAAAGGGAAAAAACACTATGAGCATAATATGGAAGTACTGCACTGCCACTGCCTTGTTTGGTGCCGCTTGTCACCATTGGTACCATTTTTTTCTTTGTTTTTTTTTTCCTTTCGAGGGGAAAAATTCCTCGTGAACTTTTACACGCCGAGTAAAAGACTGCAGACTTAAGGGGTAAAAAAATTAGTGAGTTTGGCGATAAGGAATACCATAGAAACTGGCCTGGCTCTCCGCTCCCTCACGCTTGATTCTTATTCCAAAAGCATAAAAAATATTATTAAGACAGGAAAAGGTCGAGAAAATACACCCTCCTCGGCTCGGCTCATTTTTTCTTCTCCTCTTCACAGATCAACTTAAAGTATTTTGTATCAATATGGGAGATTATATGTATTATTATGTGTGTCGCGTGTGTGTACTTCCCAAAAAGAAACTTCTTCCTCTAGCTATACGCCTCTATGCCAGCCACTTTTCCTATATCAGAGTAAAAAGTTTGATGATAACTATATGTGACGGGGAGAGTAAAAGAATTGTGCGTGTGGAATCCATAAAGCCCAGACATGCTGCTGTGCGTATGGGCTACATTCACAAATAAATAATACTACGTACGTATCACCCCCACACACTTGCTTACTTACATACGGCTTCTTTCTTTAAAAAAGGAGAGAAAGAAAACTAGTTACAGTGCAGCGCTAATATCAATTTAGACTGCAGAGGTTTTGTTAAATTCTTACTTTTAGCTTGTTTGCATATTATAAAACTGTCCGTGTTAGCATTACCCTCATCTGCAATATTAAAAACGCATAAGTTTACATAGGTATTATGAATTATTGCATATTATTTTCATAGAAAAATGAAAGGATTTAAGTCTTTAACAAGAGTTTCCGAACTTGTTCATCATTACTTGAATAATAATATGTGGGATGTGCATGAGCACCTTCTTCATGTCGGTAATTCCATTCCCTGTCTGCTCTCCTAAACAATGGTAATCAGTAATCACTCAGTCAGTCAGGATGATTTAAAACGTCTATCATTTATAAAGTAATTTTTTTGGGGGTAATGATAATGATGAGGAGGGTGAGTGGGAAAAGTGCATTACTATCACTTTCCACTAATGTACCGTCGGTGTGCTCCCATTTTTTTCCCATTCATCCATGTATGTAGTGTGGGATGGTGTGCAGCAGTACAAAAGACTCATAATGATTAGTTGAGTAAAAGAGATTTTTCTTTTCACTCCTACTCTTTTTTAAATGTACATATATATAGTAGCTAGATGTATGCTTCAGAGAGAGAAATGTACAAATGATGTGCAGTGTTTATTGTTATATTTCTGTAGTAACAACAACAATGCCGTATGCTACTCAGACTGCAGTATAGTGTCAGCCTATATGTCACACTTTGTTTCTTTTTCCTTGGACTTACCACCCCCGTAAAGACTCAACAATAATGGTGAAATATATGGCGTTTAAATGGGGGGAAATGAGTAACCTCTCCTTTGAGGCTCTCTCACTTTTCTTCTGCTAAATTCTGGCGCTGGCTTGCAGTAATGAATCGAATGTCTGCAGGTCGCAGTCTAGGCACATTACACTACTTACTTGCCTTTTCTAGCTAGCAGAGCCACTTTTTTTCAAAAGCATTTTCTCGCTGTATAACATCAGCACCAACCAGACTGCAACACATAATTTACGCGTTGTTTTCTAAGCATTAGCTACGATTTTTTTTGTGTTTGCCCTTAATTCTCTTTGGGATCGAACGATGATGATGGTGTGTAATATGTTCTGTTGTAGTAGTCTTCCTAAAGAAGTGCAAGAAAGAATGAGCTATGGAGCACTGCTGCTGCAAAGGAGAATAATATGACACATGTGCATGGGGCAACAATGGGGGATAGATGATGCACGTAGAGGAGTCAAAAGAGCAACCATATGCACAAGTACACACATCCAAAATTCAGAGAATGAAGAGGAGCAAAACTTTTTTTTATAGGATTGGATAGTGGATGGATAGTAGTAGTAGTAGTAGTAGACCCTGAAGAAGAAAACTGCTGATGATGATGGTCTTGGTCTGGTCGACTGGTGCTAGTACAGTGGTTGTTCTTGTTGGTGAAGGTAGTGTTTGAAGAGGGACGACATCGAGCTAGCTGAATGCAATTCATGTTTTCTTTTCTTTCTGTCTGCGTTATAAACCTGCAGGGATGAGCATGATGATCATGATGTTGATACGAGGATACTTCAGAGAGATCCTCTGCAACATTCCTCTTTTTACTTTGTTCCCTTCTCCACACGGTCTCAGTCTCCGGCTTGGCCTGCTCGTTTTGTTCGAGGCGGTGTACAATGTATGAAGAAATTCCTTATTTCTGCAGCCAGCTCTCCATGCAGGAAACTTAGTTGTATTGTGATTGTCGGCAGTGATGGTGGTGAGAGTTTTTGGTATGGTATGGTGGTAGTGGTGAATCTCATTCTTGCTGGTCCTAGTTTTCGCTGGTGCAGCCGCTGCTGCAAATTATATGGCAAAAACTGTTCTACCATGCACAATTCGACAATTCCAATCATCATCATCATCTTGGACTTAACGTTAAATAACAATCTATTTCGAAGAGCTCTTCCCGTTTTCGTTTGTGACTGCAGCATAGCAGCTCCATGAAGAAATAAATATCTATGTTTGACATTACCCTATCTCTATATCCGGAACTCTACTTTGCTCTCCCTTCCAAACAATCAAGTTCATTAGATTATAAGGGAATTGCTCAGACTCGGAATGGGGAAATGAGGAATGCTCAGGAAACTCGGATCGTAAATTAGCTGCCATCGTCATCCTTCAATTTTAGTGAACATTCATTTGTAACGAAGCGTCAGTTGGGCCTTACCTCCACACACACACATGGTATGATGATGGGACCTAAAGAAAAATGCAGCAACAACAAGACCCAGCAGAGCACATACAATGATCTCTGTAGAGGGAAGAAAGGGAACTGAATTCACAAACCGGTAAAGAATCCATCCAGACGATTGATATTGCGAAGAAAATTCTTCATTTGTCTTTGGGCTGCTTTATTGTCAAAGATATTTACCAATTGCCACATTCCAAGAGCATCATCCCTCCTGGCAGATTGGCATGTGAGCATAGAGAAAAGGAAAGAGAGAGAGAGAGAGAGAGAGAAACTTAGAACAAATTAAATTCAGCATTGTATGTGGGAAAGTTGGAGCGCAAAAAAAGCGAAATACCCACTACCATCGCATATCACCATCCGTGCATGCGTTCAGTTTGACAATGACACGTTTCATGTGACTTTAAAGAAAAACAAAAAAAGTTTTGTTTTCCTCAGCCGTGCGTATAAACTCTTTAAAAATATTTCACATAACAAACATCACTTACTACATTGTGTGGGAGAGATTTGCATATTAAAAAAATGCGCAACATATGTGCGACCAATGTTGAATAAGTACGTTACTGCAGCGAAAGACACACAAGACTAGCTATAGCCACATAAAGCTGCATATTATATAATATTGGTGTAATAATTATAATACGAGCAAAATTTATTTATCTATCTGGAAAGCTGATCAGAAAAAAATGAGCCAAACAACAGCAGAGAAAAAACTGGAAAGGGGGGAGTAAGTGCATTAACTCTGCTTATCGGCCGTTGTCTACTTTTGCGCTAATTTCGCCACTCCTGATCCATCTCATAGATAAACATAAACATTTACAAACGTTATATGAAAATCCACTTCCCAACATTATTATTACCCCTTTCGATTTAACTGTGCTACAACAACCAGTTCAAGAGCCTAAGCCATGCTATATAATACATCAACACATCACTCGACTCTTCTCTTCTGGATTCTTACTACAGCAGTTAAGGAAGCAAGGGCACCACCGTACACACAATTTTATGGAATGAGCTAATGCAAACATTGTGTTGAAAATGGGATCGAATGGCTAAAAAAACAAGTTTATCTCTACTTCATCTATATGCCACATGCGTTTCCTTTACAACTTTACGTTATTTTTTTTTTTTCGTTGAAAACACCAATTGCACTTTTTCGACGGATGGATGAGAGTAAAAAGCATTAAATGTTTTTTAACGTGAATCCAACAGTTTCTATCTGAATATAAAATGAAAAGTGCATGGCGGAGTCAACTTAAACATTGAACAATCGTATCGTATTAAGGATTATCACTATACCAGCACCACTTTTCCGGCAAACTTAGCAGCGAGAGTTCTCCAAAACTGCAAATGCAAACAAATGGGAAAATCACACATTTTGTGTGAGAACGCCTTTGTAGTTCACAAGAAAGGGGGAAGACAAGAACTCAGAGACAGACAAGGCATCAATTATTTTCAAAATACTTTTTTTTGCACTTTGGCAATGAAGCAGAAGAGCTGAAGGAATAACACAGAGATAGGGAGAAAAGGGAGCAAAGAGGATCATCCAGACTTTGCATACTAAACATTGGAATTGGAATCCATCTGAAACTGCTTATAGAGATGTGATGTGGCCGTGGAATAAAAAAAACTTACGTATGTTTAGGATTTTTCGCCTCCCTTTCACTATCATCCCGAAGAGAATTGACTTCGAAACGTGTGGACTGGCTGGAAAGTGAACAAAAATATTTATATACGATGTGTATCTGTTATGCAATCAGCTTTTTGGAAACTGGAAAGTCGTAAAAACATCCCTCCCTTTCCTCACACCTATTATATCCCCACATGGTTTGGTATGTGTGAAGGATTTTTTTTTCGCATCACGAATCAAAAATCAAGTACAGACAATAGAGACTCAACTGAACTGACTCCTCCTGAAAAAAATACACACAATTCTTAAATAGACTTCAAAGTTTAAAAAAAACTTCAATGTCTGGATGAGGATATTATAAGTATTATCATGGATGGATTGAGTTGTATAAAAAAAATATATATAAAAAAATAAGAATCTAACGCAAAAAGAGAGGGAAAAATATTAGCTACAACGTTAGTGATTCAAGAGCAAAATAAAAGATTATATGAGCATTTACATTAAGATAGGCAAGAGAATCCAATGGAGAATAGCTAAGCTCGTGAAGAAAGTAATTTCGTGATATTGGTGATCATGTCATGATCATTGTGTGGTTGGTGGCGATGAGTATATATGCACTGCACTGTAATGCAATGGTTTGGTGAGAATGAAACAGACTGCTCGTCCTGAACAACTCTATACTCAGCAAGAGCTACGAGGACGACTACTCCACCAGGTCTCCCTTCGATTGGAGTCAGTTTGCGTTCCGATTAGAGAGGAGTAGTACGTGCTTGGGTTCCTGTCGCTCTTGAGTGAAGTTGTCGCAGCTGCTGCGAAACAAACTATAAGGAAAACAGATTCTCAGTCAAGTCAACGTGAGTAAAAGTCACAAAAAAATAAAATCGGTTATACTTGTTTTTTCTTTCTTGAGATATTCCTTTTTAATTGTGTGTTGTGCAATGAGGGATCTATTTTGGACTGTTAACATCGATTACATATTTTCATGTGGAGGAAAACAGCCCTTGTGGTTTAGCAGATGGTCAGCATAATTAGGAATAAAAGTGTAGAAGAAAAAAAGCATTTTAACATAACTTACATGCCGGTGTGAGGAAAATCCAAGAGACAATATCTCCGACACATCGATCAGTGAAATAGAAATATTGGATTGCGTTGTGGGTACTTCCCTTTCTTTTGGAATGAGTGTGTGAGAGTCGCAATCAGTTCTTCGATTATTTTTACGATTACCATCATCTCTTTTGCCAAACGAGGACTGTTAAGGAGCTGCAGTATGTGTAGTGAGCTGAAATGAAAAAGATTGCTCCTGCCATTTCTTTCTCATCAAGATCCCCACTAGACATTTTTTTTTGCTTGTTCGCTCCTTTTCTAATTATCGACCGTCTTCGATTTTTATCTTTGAAGATCAGCATTAGCTCATACTCAACTTGCTGTACAGCAAATTGTAGGTAGTGAGTGACTATATCGGGACCAGGGGATTGCGACTGTTGGAGCAACAGCATTAATAGCTTTCACATAGATTTTGAGGAAAGAAGAGAATCTTTCTTTGAGAAATTGACTCACTTGGCCCCATGCAAAAATATACTCCTGAAAACCATTTTTCCTGAGATTTTACTTTAAAATAGCATAGATAAATTTAAATAGTGCTTGTTTACCGTTTCTAGTTTAGAGTTATAAATTGGAAACATTTCAATAATGAACTAGTTAT
>JAQGAI010000748.1:0-17873 GCA_034696905.1 Lepidocyrtus violaceus
AAAGAAGCGAAACCACCTAGAGGAATATATATAAACATTAAAAATATCTGCACCCTCCGTCGGGTCGTTTTTTCATATAATACCATGAATTCTTTTACATAGCAAAAATACATTTCCCAACTATAGGAATAAGATACATACTTTTACATGATATATGGTTCATATGAAATGACATTAGTAAGTAGTCTGGCTCTGGGTCTGTGTTCGTGGTCAAAGTAATATAAGTATTGTGGGATTCTCTTTGGGTATATGGCTGGTTTTAAAGATAAGTAACAAACTGCCATATAGCATTAGTTATGCTTGTTTCTGATAGAAAACAGCATATCCAGAGAAGCACGTCAATATAAAAGTGGGATGTAGTCACACTTGCTCTCGTAAAAGATACTCAGACTTTGTGAGTGAACCAACAACGCTCGATAGCAGGAGAAAAAAACTGAACAAAGAAACGTCTTTATATTAGAGTGGGGAGAAACAGAGTATAAAAAAGCGAAACGACTCAAGAAAGACAAGACAAGTCTAGAACAACCAAACTTATCACATCACTTTTGTTCGTTGTTCATATTATTTTCGCATTCGCCAAAAAGTCTGCGAGCAGCTTGCATCTCCATAATATTCATCGACCGTAACAAGTTTCAGTTGGAAGAAGCAAGACAAGAAAAAAGAGACGACCCACACTTAACTTGAGACATTATATTCGCAAAACAGCGCATTCGCATTTTTTCTGCAACAAAAAAGTTCGGCAGTTGAGCCAAATAAGTTGTTACAATAATTGCTATTATTGAACAAAGGAGTTTATTGAACATTGTGAAGAGGAAAACTTTTATTTTAATCCCTTTTGTTTCTAATTAGTCGAAAGTGGAATAAAATCTTATTTTTTTTTTCGCCAGTTTGCGATAAGCATACCAGGAAAGTTCAAATAAAAAAGAAAGAAAGTTCACCACCCCAAGCAAATAAGTTCTCCGCTCAACCCATCCACCCGACAAAGAGATTATGAACAGAAGCCTAGATATGAGCTATTACTCAAACAGTGATTCAGCAGAAGTTGCAAGAAGTGAAGCTATCACAATTACTACATCAAACGGATTGACCAATACGTCTGACAGAATGCCGATTGTACGAAGACGTCGTCCTTTGTTGAAGCTCTCCAGCAGCCCTGTGGACACAGTGGATGCGCAAGGAACTGCCCATCTCTGTTTCCTCGAGGATCACTCATCTTTCCAGGGAAACATCCAGACAGAGGATGAGTCCAACTACAGCTTGTATGGGGAAAGGATTTCCGTGGAACATAATAATAACAAGGCTGAAGAGAAAGTTGGTGAGGCTGAGAGCTCCGCCGAGACTGACTACTATCGTGTGACAATGATTGATCACTTCAGCGGTCAGAAATATCAGCTTCCGACGATCGCCTCCAGGAAAGACAGCTGCACCTCTTCCTCCCCTCCATCCGTTGGACACCTGTTCACCTCCAAGCATGGAGAAGTCACCTTCCAAATTGAGAATGCCTACAAAGGACAAAAGGCGGATATCATGATCCACAGATATCTGGGTTCCCCCAACCTTTTGGGAAAGAAGTGCGTCCTTTACTCCGGCCAAATCAACATCCTCTTTAACTTTAATATTGGGGAGACTGGAAGAAGCTGGAGTCTTTAAAGTAGAGCTGCTGCCATTTTGTAGTTAAAATATAACCATGCTGGAGAGTAATTTCACGGTTTAGATCTTCATAATAATACTTTAATTTTTTTAAACCGATTTATTTGACGTTTAAATATCGTTTTGGATTGAATGAAATGGTTAATTGTATGCAAGTCTGATTTACACTTTAGGGAGCTAGGCAAGTTAGTTAAGTTATAAGGGTGTTAACTACAGGGACGGGTGAAAGTAATTTAAGAGAAAAGTTAATATTATCCGGGTGGGACTTATATAAGCTTGTTGTATAGCCATAAACAGGAATGTATCCGGTTTGCACGGTATTATTATAATAATTATTTAATTAATTATGTACCAATTGTAAAATATTATTCTTTTACCTTTTCTTGTTTTATGTGAGATAGACTAATTCATATTTTCTAAAGTCAATAATATGGTGAGCTATGGCTAAATTGGATTGTAATAAAATATCATTAGTTTTTTTAACGACTGAAAGCGTAAAAATGAGGATGCTAATTTAAAATTGCAGATGAATCTTTAATGTAATATTTATATTTGGGGAGACATATACCATTTAAAAAAGTCAGCAATAAACTATTCTCAATCATATGACAAAACACAAGAGCAAACGCGACTATGCAATTGTTTGATTTTCACTTCATTTTCACTGTCACTGGCTACATGCGATTTCATTTCATTTTCCTTATTATGATTACCTTCTCAATCACTATTGGCATTATCTGTAAAGTACAAAGTCATGTGTGCGCATAATTACTCATCCAATTATGTTCCCATTCATCATTCATCTTCATATCGTGAATCATGAATCAAGATAAAGAATTCATTTCATTCCAGATTCCAAACATGAATTTCACACATTTTACAGTCATATCATATCCCATTATCTCATCCCATTTAACACCAGAGCAAGCACTCCTAAAAATTGTCCTTGCCCCATCACAATTACCTTTTTATCTCCATCCCGTATTAACTATACATGAATATACTTCTTTAAAAAAAAAAACTACTTAAATGCTGAGCAAGAGTAGACAATAAAATATGATTAATTTATCGGGAGTACTTAACTGCACCAAACCTGTTGAGTAAAATGAAACGAATTTGTCTGTCGCATCACAAGATCAAGATGAGTATTTTTTAGTGGCGTAGCTAAAATTAGCATTCCGGCTGGCTGGGAACCTTTAGATAGGTAATTTAAAATCCATGTTTTATCCTCCCTTTCATTCAACAACAACCTTGAGCAAATAGTAAAAGCAAATAAGACAAATTAAATTAGCTAGTTTTAAAAACACACATTACAAATTACAATATTTACAAACTAAAGCTCCGACATTCTCTCTAAGAATGAATCAATCTCCAAAAAGCCCATGCAACATGCACCCATGCCCACTATGTAATTCAATTCAATACAATACAATGGCCATATATTACCTAATCACTTTTAATCAATAGCTGCACTTTGCCAAGCTAATTAAATCCGCCCTACAAATTAATGCTATTCTTGCCACACTTCTTCATCATCATCATCATCATGCAGAATCCGGATCAATTTGACTTTGTTCCTTTTTCATCTTCCTTCTCGCTTCACTACTTTGTTCAGTTTTCTCCACAACATAACATAACTTCACTCCAGATCACATCCATACAAAGCCATCTTACAGTTGAATAACGAACTGTATCCAAAACCGCTTTTACGCAGAAAAGTATATACATTTCCCCGTAAAAAATATCTGTACATTTCTTCTGTATCCAAAGGCATTATCCATTCCATTTCCATGCCCATCATATATCCGGAGCAGCGAGCAGCATCTATGCATATGCATATTATCCATTTGTTGCCTTTTCTATTTCATTTCTCCAATGCTTTTTAATTGTAACCTGTAACATCGCATCATCCATCCTCATTTCATCCTGATCTCATCTCATCCCATGCATATCTCTTCTTGTTGGCTTTTTTTCTGGCCAGGCCAAAGTAAGAGGAGGGACATGAATCCGATGGACTTGGACTTATGGACAAAAAACTTTTTTTAGTTGATGATGACGATGATGATACTGATGTTAGTGATGTTCATAATGGATGGTGATCAAGATGAATTTGTTTGTTTGGCTGGTGTTATGTTCATGTTCGTTCGTTCGGTGGTTCTCATCTTCTGCTGGAAACCCACAAATATCCAATCCATCCACCAAATATATTGTACTTATCTTTTGTGTAATATGTTTGGAGAGAAAAAAAGCAAGCAGTGGTGGAAATAAGGATAATATTTTAATGCATTATGCATCAAATCACACATCTCTCTGTTTCTGTTTCTCCTGATGCGATGCGATGATGCTTTGCTGGAGTAAAGTGAAGTCTCTTTGGATTTTTTATTTGGTGGATTGCTAATATTGCTGCTGGGCTAAACTATTAAAACTCTATCCATTTAATATCTCGGATGACTCTTTTATGGCTGTATAACGGAATGTACGATAAATAGTTTTTACGTAACAAATGGGAACGGGATGTCCACTTGTTAATAATAGTTTTGATAGGATTATTTGAGGCTAAAAAATATCATAGCCTAGAATGTAGAAGATCGAGCATCCGAGAACTGTTGCGTTTCGTTTACGGTGGTCCGGGTCTGGTCATATGTCGTGTCGTCGTAAACAATGAAATGATTTTTCGGGGTTTTTGTATGGCCGTGTTGAGTTTTAGCCGAAACGTAATAATTATTTTTTAATTGTTGATTGAAAGTGCTGCTAGGTTAATTTGAGCTGTGTAGGCTTTGTTTGTATTGAGTGGGATTGAACAGTTAGTTGGTTTGTTGGTCCAAGTACAAGCAAGAAAGTGTCTTAAAAATATTAATTATTACGGACAACGGAGGAAAAGTAATTAGGATCGGAGCGACCGGAGTTGCCTAAAAATTATTCGGATTCTCGCTTCATTACAAATTCAGCAACAATAATTAGCCGACAGCCAGCCTACGGACAACGGACGGGACGAGTGCGTGTGTAAATAAATGACCAAGAAGGAAAAGGTTGGTGTAATAATAATCATAAAATAAACTAAACCATCGTTAGAATTAATTTATCATTATTATTGAAAACTCTTGATCATGATGATGAATTCAGATTTGATTTGAAGTTCACTTTTAGTGTTTTAGTAGTAGAAAACAGACAACAGATGACATGATGATCAAGCATGATAATATTATGGTATTTTTTGTTAATTTTGTATGTTAATTTCAATTTTGTTTCAGGAACTCTCCAAAATGAAGGCTGGGGATGGAGGACAGGATTCTAGTGGGACTGGGGGAAGCGCAAGCGACAGCTCGAATAACAATACAGCTGGTGATGAGGTAACGGAACGGTGTTTTTAAGTAATAAGAACAATTTATTTTGTGAGAAATTTAAGCCAAGTGAAGCCGGGTTCCAGTTGTAATAATTTATTAGCAAAATTGCTAAATCATAAAATGTAATTGTTTGCTACTTTGCTAAGTTATCTTTTCTTTGAGTGTTGGGACTCGCGTTAGTCAGGGTAGTCCTATGCTGCGTTTACTTTTCGTTTCACTTAATTGTAAACGTTTTCTAAAAGATGCATTGTCTTGTCGGGTCACCTATAGTTAGTGGGTAGCCTTCGAGCTGTTTGCTTAATTGTGTCTTGGCTTGTCTATATGCTGTTACCTGGCTTCCGCTGATCGATCTGCCAAACCAATGATTAATCGGATGGTTTTAGTATATAAGATCTTTGGTTTTATGTGTCAACACAATCAGCATCCTAAACTCAAAACTAAAGTCGTTTTGTAGGCTTTGCAATTTGCAATTGGTAATCAAGCAGGCAGTAGCTAAAAAATGTTAAGTATCAAATTGTAACTGCGGTTAAGTACCCAGTTGGGTCTGCTGAACTACAGTGAAATGGGAGAGGAGAAAGTTGTTTTTGTAATGAGGTTGGTTTGTGATGGGGATAGAGCAGACAGATGCTAGGGAAATTACTTGGAATGGAAGACCCATGGAGGGGAATGGAATACTGGAGCGATGAAAAATGAAGTCTCCTCCACTTTCTCTTTCAAGTAGGCTTAGAGTTGGCTAGGAGGGACTGACTGGGACTGCTTGTGCAATTAGGTATATTTTTTTTAGGATTTTACGATCGCCTGCTGACTTGCTGATGTTATTGCTCTCTGCACATCTTTTATAGTTCGGGTAGTTCAGTTCAGCTCAGATACGGCCAATTTTCATCTTTGCGTAGAGAAAATGCTTTCACTGCCATCCCTACGTCATATAATATATGCCATGCACAACATTATATCGTTCCCTGTTAAAATGGTTTGCAAAAATCAAAGAAAACAGCAAGGGATGGGAAGGCTATCAGAGAGCATCTGGAAATCTCTTTGCGCAAACAATTACAATCTTTCCCCTAGATCGAAGCTGTCATTTGCTCCCCGTGTGGGTGGCCAACAATAGGAGGTTAAAATCAATAATTCATTAAATGAACGTAGGCAGGCTGGAAAAGGGGAACTTAGTGAAGGGACTAGGTAGAGGAGAACCGGTTCAAAAGAGATGAGATGACGTAGGAAAAAATGGGATCTGTATTTTGTGGTAGTGGTGGATCTTGTCCGTTAACTAACCGTATCATCATGAATCTTGTGATGTGACAGTGAAGAAAGTAAGAGAAAATCCAATTTCATGTTAGTTTATTTAGAGTAGAAAGTTGATTTATTTCTGAAATGACTTTCCAGTCTCAACTAGGTATACGCTTTTTATTTTCAATGTTGTTGTAGAATGTCTCATGTAGAATGGGAAACGGGAAAAGCCATCATCATATCGTATCATGATGTTGATGCTGATATAAGTAGTAAGAGAGCGAGAGTCCTTGTTGCAATTAGGATTTAGAAATTAATAAGACTGACAGCGAGGGAAAAGGGAAAGGAGGAAGGACGGCTTTCTCGGGTAGGGACATTGATTTAACCTGTTGCGAGTTTCCCAAGTACTCCCTCCAGTGAAAGCACGAACGGTAAAGTGGGTTTGAGTTGTGCCTGGAGTGAGTATTGGAGCATGGAGAGATAGGATAGGGGTGTGCTATGTAGCGATGCTCTACAAAGTACGTATAGAATGGTAGGTTTTTCAACTCTAAAGCGAACGGACGGACAGAGTCAATACCTACGTCATTCCATGATTTCATATCCCTATAAAGCTACGTTTGCTATAATTTTACTCATTATAAGAACTATGATGTATGTATGATCATAGGAGAGATATTTTATCAACTATTCATTTAAAGAATTATAGAATTTATTTATAGAATGTTGGATGGATTTTACGCGAAAATCAATGCAGAATGCAGACATTAAATATTTTCCTTAGGTTAAAGTTTACTTGCGTGATATGATGAGATGAATGGTGTATATGGCATTTTTTGTTTAGTACGGGAAAGTACTTTAGTTATCTTGCAATACAATAAGCAAAAACACGTGGATATTAGTAATGGTGGTGAGAATGCTGAAAAGATAACAAGGTTATTGAGTTCGTAAATTGAATTAAAGTGATGGGATCACGAAACAACAATTTTTGTTTGTATTTGTATGCATCTGCGAAAGAAAATATGTTGACTTTTGACAAGTTAATTGAATAAACAATAGGAACGTATTGCATGCAGCAGCATACTGGAAAGCGATCGAGAAAAAAGCGCTGGCAAGCATTTGTTATGGATGGATGGACTGGTGGAAATGGATATGAATTTTGAGAGGAAGTGGGAACAGCTTGAGAATATCACATGATTTACCATAAAATAGGTTAAATCCAAACCACATTTCGGGTTGGAATGGGGGGAAAAGTTGCCTTTCTCGCAAAACCAGTTCTAGTTCTGCACAAAGGAAATCAATTATTATTTTCGTGTAATTGTTTGTAGTAAATGAATCGACGGATAGTTACAGTAAACAAGTCGAGAGAAAGCTAACGAGCTTTGTGAACCAGCGTTAAGATACTTTCACTTCCCCACCAATATCGCTCACTACAACAAACATCGTTTGAGTGTTTGATGCTGTATCGCTTGTTGTGAGAGTTGTGTGCTGAACCGCACATAATCGAAAATATTCGACATTGCCATTGCCACTTTCACTTCACTAGTCGTTATGCTTACTATATATGGTAGGTAGGAGGGAAACGTTGGAGAGTTCTTGAATAAGTAGAGCTTTTAGCGAACCAAGAACTTTATGTCCGGATTCCTACTCGGGTATTACTTATTGAAGGGAGTCATTACTTTAGTGTCGACAGGTGTAGTAGACGTTTATATAAACAAGAATATATATAACACGGGTTAACATTCGTATTAATTTGGTTAGCTTTGTTAGCTATCCAATTTAACTGGAGTTCTTCAAAAAAAATATAATAAAATAAATTGCGTAATAAAAAGACCTGGAACGGGGTAGTAGATTTGCAAATGTATCGTGTATCGATAAACACGGAAAATACCGAATGATGGGGATGGGCATATATCGGTTGGGATTAAAGGAAAAAGGGGGAGACAGTTGGAAAAGTGAGGAACGGAGCAAGGAGAGCCAAAGTAAAAGCCCGTATTACGGGGTATAATGCATGCAGCAAGCATACTTACAATTCATCCTCTATGCATAAGCTCCTTTCTCTGGGTAAAGCAAGCAAGGGTGTCAGTTGGCGATGCGGTGAAGAAATGCTTTCTCTTTCCAGACTGGTTTGGAAGGAAGGAGGGAAAGAAGGATGATTGTGAAATGGTCGTTTGCTTGATTTCGCGCAGTCAAAGCTGGAAATGGGATCTCTTAGAAGCATAGGCATCACCTTCGACCTTTTTCTTCACTTGCTTTCTCCGGATAATTTTAGAGTTTTTTAAGCTAAAAACTTGCAGGGGAAGACGGGCCCACGCACAGAGAAAAATACATAATGAGATTTTATTTCATTGTTCTGTACGAATCGTAGGAAATGAAATGAGGGAAAAAATATTGGCCATTATTAAGCGCATATCCAAAAAGAGAAAGAGATGGGAAGCAAAAAAAAGAGATGTGCTAGAGGAAATTGGAATTTTTAAACTGAAGGAGGAGGAAAGTTGGAAACCTCAAACATGACAGGGGTCTATTGGGCTTTGGGTATTTTTCCACTGCATATTGCCTGGCCATGAAGCCTGGTTCCATCCTTTTATACTTATTTTTGGTTGGAGAAGGGAAATTCAGAGAAAGTAGTAAAGGAGCTTAGGGCTTCGGCTATGATCCTTCTCCTCTCCTGCCTGATGTAATGAGTTGAGAATGGTTATTGGTGAGTGAGCATTCGGGCCAGTTTCTTTGTGGCTTCCTCAAGCTGTAAACGGTGATGAACTATCCTGTTTTTTCTCATTACATCTGATCTGCTTTCCTAAAGAAAGTTGCTCTTTCTCCAACACTACATAAATGATAATGGTTACAGGTTACGGTAGTTGGAGCGAAGTCAGCCACATCCATCTCCACCAACTAAAGAGAAACATACTTTTCCTGTACTGATGCTCCCCTATCCTTTCTTTGCTTTGCTCTTCTTTTTCTTTCTGCTATGTAGCCTAAACAGTTGATGTGAGTTGGAAGAAACTGGAAGGCTGGCTAAGAGGGTCTGGAAGGGCTGACCTGTCCCATTTCATCTCAGTAAAATTCCATCTTCACAGAAGATAATAATAAATGATAAACTGTCTTGTTCCAGCTTGTTCAGCAAGGGCTGTAGCCAAATATTTATGTTGTAGGGAAAATAAGTTCTCTTTCCACTCTGTTCTACGTGCATTCCTGGGATAATCTGCACAGCTTATTTATCTTTGTGGGGACGTAAGTGAAAGTGGGGAAAATTGGAAAGGTATTCTCCATCTACTACTCACCGGTAGTTTATTTCCAAAAGAGGGAAGAAAAAAATTGCTGTAGGGAGGGAGATAAAGTTGAAGGAAGACAGATATTGTGGGACAAAACGCAGAGACATCATTAATTTTGCTAATCTGAAGATGCATTTTCCCGTGTTCAGCATAGCCTGGTCGGATTACTGACCGATCCTCATTTCTGACGGTACTTTCTCGAACTATTATTTAGTGGCAAACCCGATTAAACCTGGGTCGAATTCTTTGGAATATTTTTTGGTGCTATCTATGAGTTCGTCGGTTCAGTAAAAGAAGGGAAAGTGAAAGCAGTGGTTCATCTTTTATTAAGAAAACGAGCTCATGATTGCCTGTAGCAGACCTGCATGGTGCTATGAACGCATATATCGCAGCCAATGCATCTGAAATAAACTCAAGCAAGTAGAGCTAAAGCTCTGTGATAGATCTTTCATCGCAGGAAAGCCTAACATTGCAGATTACAGATCCAAACCAAATCCACACAAAGTAAATGACGACTACTACTTATATCATCTATTATGATTACAGTGTGAACACGGTGAATGAGTTCTAGAGGAATTAAATTGGATAAGCTGCTGCTGCAAATCTACCTACTCTTGGGTATCAAAAACATGGAGAGGTTGTTTCTCTGATATTATGTCAGGTGTTTTCCATGTCCTTCGGAAAGGAAAAAACCTAAGCCAAGCAAATGTTGAAACAATAATCCAGTTTTACTTATGCTAGAAGGAAGGAATCGGTCCTTTTACAGCAGTAAACGCTTTTCACATACATAATTTGTGAGACTCAAGTCAAGTGTATGAATAAATATACCTAATTAAAGTTTGTGTGTGTCCCGTTGAATTTGGAATTACTTTGGATTTCAATGAGCAGAGGTCGTATTGACTAACCTTGTTAATTAGTTAACACGTACAATTTTGTTTTGTGATAGCATCGTTTATAAAACCAGGTAAATAAGTATATTTGTAGTCAGTCATCGTAGTAGATGTAGCTGGTAGTTGATGAAGCTTTCTGTGTCATTTTTGTGTGCACAACTGCACTGCAAACGTTGGATGGATGAGAAAATGGGATCCAAGATGAAATCCTTCGCATGCAATTTTTATGTCCAAGAACTCCCAAAATAGCAGTCAGTCCTAAAAAATCTAACTAACTTACGTTAGTATGAATTAAATAGCAGCGGGAGTCCGACAAGCAGAACAGGCTAGGCAGTTAGATTCTATTTATTTATCTAAATAAATTATTGTGGTGGAGTGTATTTATTTTATGACATGACAATTATAACGACTTGGAGTTAGTTGGAGGGAAGGGAAGTCAATCCAATCGATAGTCATTTTAATAAGTAATGTAATGATGAATGGTGCATGAGAGTATACCCTCGATTTAATACCTGTCTCTTGTCTCTTATGTGTAGTTTATAGATGTTGCCCCATCCTGTGTGTGAATCTGCTGAATCTTCAAAACTCTGTGTGTTTATTGCAGTAGTAACCTTCTTATTATTAAAAAGCTGCTTACATGACTTGAGTTTATCTTTAGAATCAATCCTCCGTGTTTCTGTTTTCCCTGATTTCGTGAAGCAGTGAAACGTGTGTTCCTATTTCCTATAGCCTTGCTCCCTTTGTCGGCTGTTAAAACATCGTACGTATGTTTGATGACAAACTGTTGGAACTGACATTACCTAGTACTGTGTAAAAAGAGATTGGTCACGCATTGATAAGAATATTTTTGCAGACCTTTTGCATTTCTCTGTAGAAGCCGATCTCTGAGATGGTATTTGTACCCTGCTGGAAATAAATGTAACTGCAATGCAAACATTCGTATGATTTCCTGAGTCTGGTTTTGGCGTGCGGGTAGAACTTTTTTTATCTTATCTTGCTGAGTTTGCTCATACATGTAAATTGATTAGAAAAAGAAAATACCCTCGCTGTCCTCTCTCTGATCCCGACATAAAATAAAATTGAAAATATGGAAGACAATGACAACACGACTGGGAGGACCGGAAATGATAGTAGTAGCGATGACTCTAGTAGTGACGTAAGTAATTTCCGAACTCAAAAACATTCAATTGAATATGGCTCTGATGTTTTGATTCTGATGTCTGAGGTTTGGGTTGGGTGTTCATCGCGATCATTGATCATACCTTATAATGTAATGGCTTTCTCCTCTGAAATATGAGTGAATGTGCTTTCTGTGTTTCTAACCCGATCATTTAGAACTTGGACGGTTTTTCCTTTGCGGATTTCCTTGATTTGATGTGTATTTTTTACTCAAAGTTTGGTTTGTCAGTTCTGTTTATTAACTTTTACTATGTGTTTTGAATTACATAATTGGGCTACAGCGATGGCTTGTTTTGTGCCAGGGAAGGGTGAACAGTGAGGAACATTTGTTTGAGTTTGATGAGCAGGAACTGGCTGGAAGGATATAAGTTTGATGGAACTCTTGGGTTTTTTCGTGCTGCAATTTCATTTTTAACCATTCCATTTTGTATTTTTATATTACAGGGGTCAAATAGCAAGAACAATAATGAAGACTTGTCCAATAAGGCTCCACCGCCTGTTCCCATCAATAAGATAAAGTATTCTGGTCCGCCATATTTGAAGAAGGATAAACGGCAGAGCTCATCACGATTCAACGTGTCGAAAAACCGGGAACTAAAAGCCCTCCCTCCTCTTAAGGGTATGTTCATCTCAGATAAAGATGACACATCAGGTTTCTTTTATACTGTTTACGAAATAACTTCACTATCTATATTTGAATTGGGTTTGTAATTAATCCATATTGTATGTTTTCAGATGCGTCGGCGTCGGAAAGGGAGGACCTCTTCATCCAGAAACTACGGCAGTGCGCCGTCCTCTTTGACTTTGTATCCGACCCGTAAGTAAAGTCAACTTTATATAATACTATAAGTCACTAACTCTAAAATCTGGAAAAATCGAAACAGTACACCTTTATGCATAACAGAACTCGTACTTCAAGAAACGAAATTGGTTTATTTTAGGTTGTCGGATATTAAGTACAAGGAGGTCAAGCGATGCGCTTTGCATGAGATGGTGGAGTTCATTACCACCCAAAGAGGTGTTCTTACGGAACCCATCTACCCAGAGGCTGTCAGCATGGTAAGTACCGTTTTTCATAATTAGACACGTATGTGGATTACAGAAGAGTTTCATTTGAATTTCATATTAAATTTCGAAGAGCTTATAATTGCTAATTTTTTGTTTTAGTTTTCTGTGAATGTGTTTCGTACATTACCACCATCATCCAATCCACATGGAGCAGAGTTTGACCCAGATTTATTTGATTCGGAATATCCCCGTGAACGAGATTTTTTGAAAACGACACTTCATCGTATTTACGAAAAATTTCTGAACCTCCGAGCCTACATAAGAAAGCAGATAAATAATATTTTCTACCGGTTCATTTATGAAACGGAGCACCATAATGGAATTGCAGAACTGCTAGAAATTTTAGGAAGGTAAGCCCAGAATAACTTTATCTGTTACCCTCTTTTTTTTATTTTGACCCAAAGTGATTAATACATTTGCTCCTTGTCGTATAAAATGTGTTTAATCTGATGTTTTTGTGTTCCCGTTGTCTGCAGCATAATTAATGGATTTGCGTTACCGCTGAAGGAAGAGCATAAGACATTCTTGTTGAAAGTGTTACTTCCGTTGCATAAAGTGAAGAGTCTTTCTGTTTATCACCCTCAGTTGGCGTATTGTGTTGTTCAGTTTCTGGAGAAGGATCCTTCGTTGACACAACCTGTAATAATGGCACTCCTCAAATTTTGGCCAAAAACACATTCACCGAAAGAGGTCCGTCTTCCTTTATTTCACTTCGTATACGCTGTTATACGTTATTTTCCCCTGGAGGCACATTACTGTGTCTGCATGAAGCGGAGATTTTTCCATGGATGACAAATTTCTTAGTGAAAAATGGATTTTTTGCTGTGATATTGCAGGTTATGTATCTGAACGAACTGGAAGAAATTCTTGATGTCATCGAGCCTGCCGAGTTTCGTAAAGTAATGAAGCCTTTATTCATGCAATTAGCCAGATGTGTCTCCTCTCCTCATTTCCAGGTTCGATGTACATTTTACTACTTCGTCATCAAAATAATTTCCCTATTCAGAAACAAACCGAAGCTCAAGTATAGGATTGAAGGTTTTTTGTATTAATGATTATTTTTATGTAGGTGGCAGAGCGAGCGCTTTACTATTGGAACAATGAGTACATAATGAGTTTGATCAGTGATAACGCAACAGATATTCTTCCCATAATGTTCCCTGCCTTGTACAGGAATTCAAAAACACATTGGAACAAGTAAGAAAATCTAATTTTAAAATCAAAACCGCACACGACAACTCATTTGATTGACTTTGTTACTATTTCGATGACCCCTAGGACTATTCATGGTTTGATATACAATGCCTTGAAATTGTTGATGGAGATCAACCAAAAGTTATTTGACGAGTGCACGCAAACCTACAAACAACAACGGGCTCTCGAAAAACAATCACTAAGCAAACGTGCAAATATGTGGTCCAAGCTTGATGAATTAGCTACAGCAAGTCCAATTTACAATAGTGTTCCTCACTCCAATGAAGACTGTGGTCCTTCAAGTGCAGTACCTGCTGGCAGCGAGGAAGGAGCCGACATTTAATGAAATAATAAATTATGAACGTACAGAGCGACAACCAGCTGAACAGGTACAATGAAAATGTTGAAATTATGTTTCTCATAAAATTTTAATTATTACTCGTTTTGACTTGTAACATTTAACGATGATTTTAATTTTCTTCTGTTTTTTACTAAAGCAGGCAAAGCCGAAGAATCAAGAGAAGCCATTACTGAGGCGGAAGTCAGAACTACCCCATGATTCTTACACAACGCAGGCGCTGAACAATCACCAACGGCATGATGAATTTCTAACCACTCCACCATCGGCGGCAACAACAGATAATAGCAACAACAAATGTTAACCGCAGACACTGCACTATACGATTTAATGACGACAATTATTGTCAACTGACAATGCCTAGTTAACAAGTATGGACTATTAAGTAAGGGAAATAGCGATAACGATCGATAATGCTAAAAGCTAAAACTTTAATTTGTGGTATCATTTCCATTCCTATAATTTGAGATATGTAATTGCATTTAAGAAAGGTGTGTCGTAAACAGTCCAACTTTTCTGTATCTATGTTCTAAATAAGTGTTGAAAAACTATTTTATTGTGAAACTGAGTTGATAAGAAGTTGAAGGTGGGATCATCGTTGAGGGCAATCGTAGATGATTATTAGACTATATTCCTGCAGTTTATCATTCTGGTCAAGTTGCTATTGATAAAAAATCACAATATATTACTTTAGTATGGTGGTCAATGTCACCATTTATTTGCTACTTTCTTTGATGTTTGTGAATTTTTTGTGATGCTTTCTCTTTGTTCGTGCAAACGTTATGTATACAATACCAATACACTTTTGCTTCCCGTAAGATGAAACGTTGACGTTGTTGAATCGGGGTTGGAAGTTATTTTTATGAAGGATTCTGTTACAATTGCTGTCATTAGATTAACGGGTGAATAGTTTATATTGCTGTTACATGTTCAATTACTGAAAAAATGAGTTAATCGAAAATTGGATAGATACGTAAAGTAGTCATTGTTTTGCTGTTGCTTCCACCAATCAGTTCGCATGATAATCTTTGAGGTTCAATTCGGTTTGTTATAAGTCAACATTGTAGCCAAGAATAGATGGGAACCCGCAAGTTATTTAATGACGGTAAAATGAGCAGAACAACAAATTGATAATGTAATGACTTATGCAGCGGAAAATTGTCTTTATGTTTAATGTATTCCTATTCCTGATTATAAAACCTCGTGATAATGATAATAATTCATAATGATTTTGTGGGAGGAAACAGGAATATGCCAGTAGAAGTTAATCAACCAATTCTTTAATTGTCTGTTTGGAAATTGGAAAGTGAAGAGGAAAGGAAATCAATGACGATAAAAGTTTAAATATACTTCTAGTATTACTTATAATTTAATTTATATGAACATAAAAATCGTGAAAAACATTAGAATAATAAAAATCTGTATGCATGGTACATATATGTAAACTATTTGACAATGTATTATTCATTCAAAGTCATCTTAGCGTCTAGCTCATGAGCTGAAACATTTATTCACATTAATACAAATGCAAGTGACTAGGTTCCAAATACAATACAAACTTAATTTATCATTATTAACTCACTCCTTGACTAACTAATTGAATAAGAATACTTTGACTCATCTTGGTGGTAAAGATAAACCGGAAGTAAGAAAAATCTTTAAAAGTTTTTAATCTTGTTCGACTCTGAGGAAGTAGTACAGATCTTATGATATACTTCAAAAATCGTACAAATCAGATGGAACGTCAGAACAAGTTGAGTAATGTGGAACGTGAAAGTTGTAGAGATCAAACATGGAACTGGCCAAATCTGCCAAGGTCTGTCCCAATCCAGAGGGATTACGACTGCTCCAACCCAAGCTCCAAACACCGTCGTTGCGAATCTCCACTTTGTCCGGAACAAAATTTCATTGTCAGAGTTCCATGAGCTATAATCATGAGTCATTCATAAAAAAAATACAGGTCAACATAATTTTAGATTTTTGAATACTTACATAATTGAAAAACAAAAATTAAATTCATAATCATAATTGATACAAACCTTATAAATAAAAGTTCCTGAAGTAGTCTACTGGGCTGAACTGCCAGACACATAGGACCAAAAATCCAAGTTGTGAGAAGGACACTGAACTGGAATGTCACTTTGAGATCGCTGAAACAAATACACAGAAACAGAAATGTTTTAAAGTTCAAAGCTGGAAATGTTCTTTAAAATTAATTGGGATTGGTCGATTTGATGTACATTAATCTGGGTACTTGTACTCACTTGATTATTGGAGCTCCAAGCATGACTACAAAGAAATGACAAATAGCACACGCCGCAGCATAGTTGCACAGCCCTTTCCACAATTCGAAAATCTGAAATATGAATAAAAATTAAATAATTACATGATTTGATTACAGACAATTTCAGGGACAACTTTTTAGCTAATTGTGCAATTTGTATTTTTAAAATACCTTAATATGAAACGGTGGGGACTTCACGAATACATTATCCCTGTCCCTTTTACTGAACGGAAGTCTTCCCTGAGAGCTCCTCCCTCCATTACCAGACGTCGAAGATGACGCCGCCGTAAGCCCGGACGAGCCCTGCAGCTTCCACATGGACAACAGGGAGGGCGTCTGATCGAACAAGTGACTCCCAGGATAGACCGTGAACACTATGAATAGCTTCACTGCCTCCAGGAGCACCACATACAAGACCGTTTCAAACGGCAGCTCCCTCCGTTTCGAAATAAAGTCTATGATGTCCCCATCATCCACAGACAAGTTTCCGTTTCCACTCCCAGGTCCTTCCGTGCCGGCGGCAACTTTCTCGAACTCCTTTTGAGGGACTTCCGTCGATTCCCCCAGTTGACCGTCAACTCCTCCTCCAACATCACCATTCTCCCCTCCCGGCAATAACGACAGGGGAGAGGAAGTGAATGCCGACGTAACGGCAAAGTAGTATAAAATCGGAGTGAACACGATAGTACTAAAGGAATACAGCAACTCCCGTTTCCTCTCCACGCTTTCGCAAACTTTCCTAACCATCATGGCTTCATTTACCCAATTGAATATTATGTATTTTTATCAAATCAGCAAACCTATTTCACTCATTTCACTTGTTCAACCCTTGACCCTCCTCCGCCGCCACTAATCAACCCATCACCACATGTCACATACATGGGAAGACTACTTTAATGACTAAACTAACTGCTACGTCATACTGATGATGAGTGAGTGGCCGATGATGAACTCTGTAAAAACTTGATTATGATTATGACAATTCAGCTTTCATTTGCTACTTCCTGCTCCAGCCCACAGCTCCTCAACTTCATGACATGACTATGACTGGTCTGGTCAACTCAACACAAAAACCAAAATCCTTTGCTGGAATCTCATCTCTTTATGGATAAGTCGCTGCTACGCTGATCCTCATCCTCTGGCCTGGCCTGGCCCATGAACGCCAACAACGAACAGGATTGTTTATGTTTATGCAGCTTTTATATGGCTAGTTATTATCAAAAATCTCCTCAACTATTTTTTTGTAAGTACGGTTCGGTCATTTCAATTCAATGCTCTCTTCTTCCTCCTCCATGTCCATATCACTGCACTCTTTGCATATCAGATCACCATCAAATCAACCCCACACAACATACTTACCATCATCTTCATCATCATCCTGCTCCTGCTTCATGTATAAAGCTGCGTCAT
>JAQGAI010000749.1:0-17851 GCA_034696905.1 Lepidocyrtus violaceus
AGCAAAGCGGTATTCCGTTTTAGCAGGTTTTCATAAACAATTTTTGAAATCATGTTTATATTTCAAGTGTTTTCTTTGATAAGTTAAGAAAAAATCCACAAAAATATGATGGTATTCCATGACAAGCACCTAGCTACCAAGAGTGCCAACTTCCTCGTCAGGTTTCCCTATGATTTTAAATTGTGATGCATTTTTTGGGATCTCAAGTTGAACAGAGTGAATTCTTCGTGACCATCATGTTTGATGCAGTTTTGAGTTTACATGATGAAATGCATTATTTCGGCTAGAGAGGAGAGGGTTACGCTTATGACAGGTTGAATAACTTAAAATCTATCCATTTGTGTGCATATCTCTCTCTCTCACTCTTTATGAAAATTCCAATTCATAAAGTGCATCCCATCATCATCCTCCTTTGTTTGATGTGACGTGATGAATTCCAAGAATGAAACTTATGGCGGGTGATGATGAGTGAGTGCTGCTGATGTTTGTGGAGAATTCATTTCATGGAGTTGTGTGAAGTGATGTGATGGAGTGATGATGAATCAACGGACGTTGATCAACGGAAAATGTATGCAACGGTGCATGTCTGACTGCAACCACGTACAAAGGCGGCTCTTTCAACATTTCAAATTATGTATTTTAAAAGATGATGAGGAGGACTAGTCCACCCTCCTCCACTTCAGTCAAGTCAGTTGAAGTTGAAATGCAACAATGCATATTTTAAAGCTTTGAAAATTCCTTGGTAAGACGTATACTCAATCTAACCTAAATTTTCTGTAATATGAATGTAGTTATGATTATGAGCTGTCCATTTCCTACTTCAAAATAAAATTTGTATCCTTAAAACCAAAAGGATTATCTTAATCTGAATCCTTAAAACAATACAGCTCCCAACAAAGTTCTCAGATGATGAACCTTCAGAAAAAACGAACTTCATAATAAAGACATGAAATATTTTAATAGAGCTGGAAATAGCCGAAAGACCCTAAATCAACCGACATTCACTCCACTTGATGGAGTTTGAGGTGAACTTCATCTCATCTCTAAACAACTTCATTTGGAAACTTAAAAGAGATAAATTTAAGATTGACGACGACGACTGACGCTTGCTTCCAATATACTCATTGCTATTCTGAGAATTACTATTTGTTACTCTACCGATCTACCATTGTTCTAAAATCATTTTAAACAAAATTAAATTATCGACGAATCATTTACCTGCCATCCGTAAAGCAGAGACTGAATCTCCTGGACCCTCACTGCGTGCTCGTGTCTTCTTTTCATGTCGTTGATGTGATGAGCGATATTGGTCATGGCTGACAATGCCTCCACAATCACATCGTAACCCTCCGTTCCGTGGTCATACGTCTTCACAATGTTCTAAAAAAAGATATCAAAAAAGCCAATTTAACATTATTGTCATTTATCGGGTTAAAAAATCACAAGTTTACAGAATTCAAAATGTCTCTATCATATCATATTTAGGCAATAATGTTGATACCCCCTTGGTGGTTAATGCATCGGGGGCTGGGGATAGGAAAAAGTACCCATCTACCTGTCCCTTTTTCTGAATAGGTAGATTTGTGCCATAATTGTTCCCTCACGTTCCAAATCAAGTCATACCAAACCCACTGACCCATAAATACGAAAATGAATGCGTGGACTTGATGTCATATTTATGCTCAAACAATCCCATTGTTTGGAGGAAGGTCTTGATGATAAGAATGACTGTAGCTATTTTTCTCTCAGCTTTTTTCCTCAAACCGAACTGTTGTAGGTCTTGACCGAAATGACAAACGACATTATCATCAACAATGAATGGATCATTAGTGTCCTCATCATAAACAGCATTTCTCAAAACAAAAATCAACCTGTTGAATCTGTGATGCTGGTTGATGCGATGACGAGACGAGATGACATTCATTCATCAAATCAGGACTCATACTGACTTCTACCCTTTGCCATCCTGCCATATTACATCCTTCCTCATTTTTTTTCCACAAGTCATTCTTATTTCCATATTTCTATCAACATGTTACTCCTCCGAGAAGAGCTGCGGCGGGGGAAATAACGAATAAAATGTTTCTAAATTCTAACTGACTGATTGTGAGAGTTGGCTTGAGACTGAAGTGCGGTTGGTTATAGTGATCAGGAAAGGAGACCAACGAATATGAATAACGAATGCAAAGTCAAGAGTCACTCAATTAGAAAATTATTCATTTTACCATCATTATCATTATTAACTTATATCGTTGTTGTCTTGTCGCTACTCAGGGGTATGTATCTCTCAGTCACTGAGGATGACTTCGCATAAAAGCCATACTTAAAATGGCAACATTTTAACTCATTCCCACTCACACAGCACATTCAACAGAGTCGGTTTTTAATAAACGTTGTCATTGTGCTTGTTTACTCTCGGGAGTTCGATTTGATGATGATGAGGATGAATTAATGTAATTGTGGACTCAGTGATAATGGGTCGATCGGTGTCGGGTGTGGGTGATGGAATGGGATATGAGATGACGAAGAGCTTCTTTTATGATTGCCTGCTCAGCAAAAACTATTTTGCTTGCCAGTTGCCATTCGTTGAGTGAAGCTGATACAAAGCTTTACTGCAACACATAATTTTATTTATGTGCTTTCATCTTTTCCTCTACGTTTTCCGCGTTGATGAGCCTGAAAGCAAAATTCCACTTGATCTTCTCATCATGTTATTGAAATTAAAATATCCAAAAAGTGAATTTGAAATGAGAACATGGCAAAGAATTAATGTCAGCGGACGGACCCGCAAGGGGAAAACAATATTTTCTCTTTGCGTGAGCTACATAAATGGAGTCAAAACGTTAATCAAGGATGCATGTATTTAGGTATTTATTTATCTATGCATTTTTAACTATTTCTGGGTTGAGCATGAGCTCTATCCTATCCGAAAGTTAGTTTCTTCAAAAAACTATTTCCTTGTTTGCCTTGAACTTGATTTTGTTTTATGACAAGTGTGCGTGTTGATTATTGCATCAAAACTCATTTAAAAGGCCAGAGGTTTGCCACCAATGGTGCTCCTCTACATGGTTAACTCTTTGTCATATTTGAAACTGATGAGAAATTCTCAGCAATCAATCTACGAGAAAAGCGTTAGTCATGCTAGAACCCGCTTTTGCTGTTGTAAACCTTGTTTCATTACTAAAGCTAACTAACACTGCAGTAAACGAGATGCGAAAAAAATATCCGCAAATCGTGATCTTCGTGTTCCGTTGACACAAAAGTCCAATGACCAACAAATTCTCAAAAGGTTCATTTTCATCAACGTTTTCTTTTCAAAATTATGACATATTGATTGAACGTAACGATGACTGTTATTGGCCATACTCTCGCAAAGTTCGTTTTCCTTTGACTAATATTCCCTTTTCCTTCATTCGGTTTATGGCTAAATAATAATGAAAGGAAAAAATGCAAACTAGGTTTCTCCACCTTCAAAATCATAAAAAACTATCCCTTTTTTGCAGACTAACTAACTATCACTCCAAAGATGAAATGGCATTTTTGGGGATTTTATGCTAAGAATAGGTATCCTCGTTACAATCAGTGCACATACCTGTTGCGAGTCAGCAAACATTCGACTTTTTCATAGGTACCCCTTTCCAAGTCAAATTAGGTATGTTGACACAGTCATCCCCAGTGGGAAAAACATTCGCAAATTATTTAATCAGTCAATGGAGTTATAAACTCAACTGAAACGATTTCTTTGAAAACAAGAAACAGATTATGCGAACCAGCAATTTGCAACCATTTTCGCTGCACCCTTATCTTACATAAAAAGGAAAATTCGCAGACGCAACTGATCATTGTGAACTTGCGCACCTTTCCCTCTACGTCACGTATATATTATGTGGGTAGTCCATTTGTCGTCGGTAGCGATGCAGCTTAGATAATTATAGAAATGAAATGTGCAATCAAGAAAGGAAAGATCCACATGTGCAAAGCCATAAAAACAACTTAAAGTTGTAAAACTGTTTTGCATAATTATGATAATCTGCATGTTTGATGTTTTCTCGTTTAGGGAAGGTTATGATTTGATATGATTTCTTACTTGTGTACCTACGCTAAATGTTTTATGGTTTATGACTTTCCGCACAAGCTTGCTTGCAACTTCATAAATTATTAATAATTTTTCTGCGCAAAATCTTCAAACTTGTTGAAATTGAATCAGATGAGGATGTTTTCAAGTTCAAGTCTCACCTGTCCCATAACCTTACTCTATTATCATCATCACATCACTGGAAATAGAAATCTGCCAATAAAAAGGGTTCGAGGAAAGTGTGCAACGGGGTAATAAAAAAGCGCATCTCGTCATAGTCATAACCGTTTATCTCGAACGAAAGAACAAAAATGAGAGTGTGCAGTGCACTGCTAAAAATATGAAATAACTGCGTTTATTACCCTTACCACCGTGTCCGCCTTGTTAAGTTGAAATCGTTAAAAATAATATTTTGTTCAAAGGATTTCCATATTTTATTGGACTACATTTATGACTCTTGACATGACGGAGGTAAGATAAAAGGATCGATGGGAGCACCAACATTAGAACAGCTTTACTTCAATTGTCTTCGCATATTTTTTGAGAGAGTAAGAGCATCTTTCCGGCTCTGTGTAATCAATCACCAATCAGTGAAAACAATTAGGCATACATATTTTTTTTTACCAAATTCCCTTTTTTAACTATTGTTTCACCCTTACCTGTAACAATAAGTGATATTTAAGTATCCGCTGAACTGGTTTCAGAAGGTAGGAGCCCAAAGGTAACGAGTGACCTAAGGCTGCCTGTCGCTCTCGAAAATTCTTGGCCGTTTGTTCATGCCGCATCATTTCCGTGAGGATGGACATCGTCCTGAATAAGAAAAAAAGGAAGAATAAAAATTAATACATCGTCTATAGTTAATATAAAATCATATCATGAATGTTGATGATGATATTTTATCAAATTATTCGACAAACATTCCAAATAACTAGATTTAAACTGTATCTCCTGCATAAAATCTGTATCACGCAACGACCCTTTCCTTGTTTACAACATTGCCAACATTTTCCGTTCAAGCCCTGAAGGAAAATGGGAACCAGCTTTGATGTCAGAACTGATCAGCATAAAAATATGAATGATTAGGGCAAAAATATTTCAAAGGTAGCCTCAATTTGTAGTCACTACTGTGTCCACGAACGAAGTAGCTGTCAAAGTCAAATGTAATCGATTAGAGCAGGAAGTGAAGTCTTTCTAAATTCAGGTTGAGCATTTAATAGCTCTAAATTGCAGGATTTAATTTCAGCTCTTTTTAGCTACCTACATGAAATTCTTTCGCTATCATATTTAGAAGCGGTAAATTGGAGTCGAGACGAGACCCAAGAGCTGTTCATTTCCATATCAAATAACTTGGAGGTAGAAACCAGCACTGATTTGAAAGGGTACTTCCCTCCGGTTAGTTAAAAAAAATACAAATGCCCTATTCTGAAAGCGCATTTTGTAGAAAAATAAAATCTATTACAACTGCCTAATCATAATATTAAATTTTGTGCTAAATGTCAGTCACAATTTACCATTCTCAGGTCTCTAACAATCGAATTCCAATTTTCATATGACCATAAAAATTGTTATTAAAATGTGATTCATTATCATATTGTAATAGTAAGTAGTAAGTAGATGGTTTTTTTTTTACCCTGCCCCGATCTCCCTTTTGTGCAATTTTATAATGTTCAGCTTTCAACAAAAAATTAAGTGAATTACAGTTCTGTTCACGCCTCCATTGTCACAAGTCATTTTCACAACAACTAGACCAAGCCCATCATTACAAGCTTTATACATACGTAAAACTTTTGGGGCGAATGCATTTATGATGATGACTAAATATGATTATGTGTGTTAAAGTTCAGGTTCACTGGCTATTCATTTTAATTTTTTTCTCTGCTAGAAGAAGAATGGACCATTTTTGCCAATCAAATAACTTCATCTGTGAACTAAATTCCGGTTTTAATATGCGCGCATTTTTTTCCCCTGTCGAATTCCTTCAAAAAAAGAAGTCAAACTTTTATGCTATTGGTATGACGTATTGGGTTGCTTTTGTTGCACCTCTTCTTTCAAGCTACAAGTGCAATTGCAGGTGTGTTTGGCTCTAGTCAATCTGGTTGGGCAAAAGAACAAAAGAAACTGCAAGCAAGTTGAAATCCCCGAGGGGAAAAAGATGGGTCCATGTCCATGATACTCATAAGTCAAGTCATTTTTTTGAGGGCCGACGTGAACTGCTAAAGATCAAGCTCATCTCATCACATACTGCCTTTGGCCTAGTTAGCAAATAACATAAGGTTTTGGGAAAGGGAAAAATCCCGTCAAAGGAATGGCGCTAACAGATGTCACGCGCTGGCTTTCCGTCTTGTTTGCACTCAATATTTTAGCAAGCGGTTTTCTTTTGTCAGCATTTTGCATGCATATTTCACGGGATGAATGAGGAAATAGTATGGGGAAAACAAAACGAAGCTGGGGAGGCAACGCTTTTCTTTCACTAACTCCCAAATATTTATAAAATTATCAGAAGCTTTTCGGGATGCTGAAATGACATCTTTTCTTCAATAGTCAGACAGTTGAAGATTTTGTCAACGGATCGAAGTTTGAATAGCGGAAACAACAATCTAATATGTATTAAAAAAATTCCTTTGTTTTGCTCTTTTAATATCAGACAGCATTTGATATGGCTTTTATATATGGATTTCAAACAAATCTTTGCTCTTCTGTTGAAGCTTTTAGCTCGACACTTGAAAGCGCATTCACAGCAGCAGCATGCCGGTACAAAACAAGAATAGCTTATAGTTAAAACGTATTTGCGTTTGTCCAAGACTTTCTGTACACTTACTTGTTTGAATATTAGCTCATCGCCGATTCATCTGTTTACAGGGATAAGCGCAGGAAATGGTATGGATTATGGATTATGCCAAATATTTAAAGTTATTTCTTTTCGTGGAATGAATTCGAACGTTACTACGCATCTACCACTGCCATTAAGTAACTTTACATTTCGTTATGAAGATTAGTACCTTAAACTAAACCTACCTAATTCAAATGAAACCGGAAACGTGCCAATGCAAACTTTGAATGAAAACAGTATATTGCATCTGCTAAACTGTTAAGTAAGATTAATAAATTTTAGCAAACATAAAACGTAACAAGGGATCCGACAGCTTATATTTACGTAGCACAATCAATAACACGCTTTTTCAATACTTGAGCCTCAAAAGTGTGTGTGTAATACTACCTGAGGAACAAGTCGGATCAGTTTGGTTTGGTTAGCACTGTACTTAAATCGTGAATTTATGACACTTGACATGTAACATCTCCTTCCTCCCTATCACGTTTTAACTCCACTTGCTACAGCGTACAGTTACTTTTTATCTGCCCATAAGTCAAAATTTGATTGTACATTTTCATGCTGCATTATACATATTAGCAATTTGCAATATTTTTCCCTGAGAAAAGATGTTTAACTGACGTGTGACACGTAATGAAGAACATCTCCCACGGGGGTTATACAATGGTGGTAATAGCAATGAAATAACCTGCTATACTGTATTTTCATTCAGGTATATTAGAAATTCAAACCTTGACACATCTGCAAAAACGTTTCCTTTTTAAGCGATAAACACGTCATATTCGTAGAGCAGATTATTACACATTATTGACAAAAAGAGCGTGGGCATGTGAAGGGTGTATTATGTAACTGTTCAAACAAACAGGAGGATTTATTGTGAAAAAAAACGCATCCCAAACAAACAGCTTCTTTCAGAGGAGGCTTGAATCATTGCAAAACGGATGGATGATTGATAGCCTCAAGCTATTTGTCAATGAGGCATTGGCAAAAATTCTCGTGAACGAAAAATGCTTTAAAAGGAAGATATTTCATCCCGAGTTTAAAATGTACTCGACTCAGCACATATTTCAGTTTTTGGGTATGACGTAAGCTGACATCCTGGTGCTTTCCTTATAATAAGGTTATGCGTTGATAAGCATCAGGTTGTGTTTCGCAAAAAAAAAACAGACAATAAAGTAAATACGACTGGGCCATCCCTTCTTGGTCTTTTACATATGGGTACATATCTTCAATTTTTTAACTTCCGATCATGCAATCGTAAAAATTACAGTGATTTGTTTTGAAATTGAAACCAATCTTGAGTCACTACCATCGCCATCCAAGTAAAAAATAGTGCGAGTGAATACGCAAAAAGTGAAAATGATGGTATGAACGAACTATCATTAGTACTGGCTCTGGCCCTATCATTCATCGCATGATCAAAATTTAGTTTGCCAAAAATTTCCGTGCTTCTGTAATTATTGAAACGGTAATTTGCGTGGTCTCAAAAGGCTTTTTTCTACGTTTTCCCAGTCTTATGACTAGACTTCCAATTATGTATGCATTGAATCGGGCAATAAAAGTTAAGTATATGTGTAAAGATTAGCGTGCGGATAAGAAGAGTTCATTTCATATTTTAACAGTAATATTCAAATTTAAATATTCTCATACGATTTTGCATTTTCCATTCAGTCAGACATACCCATGTCATAATTTGTATATTGATGCAAACTTTTTTGCGAAAACACTTTTCTTCTCTTACCTCAGCAAACCGTTAAACTCAAGTTAAGAACCACTTTGCAAAAGATTTGCAAAAACTGACAATTGCAAAAACCGTTTGACCGTGACATCAGTTTTAGCACGGCTGGTCGTTATCACATGCGCCTGAAAATGGACCATTGTAATATAGCTACCTACATCCTTCCATACTTAGGCCCCCTTTTGTGTTCCTATTTCATTAATTTCAGCTTAACTTTTTCCCTCTCCTCTGTCGCTCCTTAACACAAAAGCACTCCAAAGCGATAGGAGAAGTAAATCCTTCATCACTTTTTACTTTGTGTGGCATAACTGTCAAGTCTCCTTGTTCTTATCATTGTAACGTAAGTTGATACAAGATACCAGCGCCAGCCTAATCCCCTTTCCCTATCTTCGGAAATGCAGCAGCCATTCACAAATAGCAGCTTGAGCATTCTATCTTAAGCAGAGCTACTTACAATTAATGACATGATCAAAAATATTTCAAGCAGCAAATGAAAGGCCCACTGTCTTCTATTGTATCACTATATATATATGCTTATTACTTTGCATCCCCTTCTTTTCATTCAATAAGAAGTCAACAGACAAAGTTGATGCTGCTGCTGTTTAAGAGCCACTGCACTGCACTACAATCGATGTCTATAAGCCTGAGCTCAGATTGCTTTTGCCAGACAATATATAAAACACCGCTTGGGAGAATCCCTTCATTATCAAGCCTCCGCTGACGCTTTCCTAATTGTCTGGCAGTGAAAGGGGAGATTATATGCAGCGAAAACAACTTCTTCAGTTATGTAATCTTATCTTGGAGAAAAAAGGAGCTTAGAAATGTTATTAACGCTGAGAGAAAATAAGCCTATCACTGCACTGTTCACTATTTGGACTTGCACTCTACCTATTTTGGTCCTTGTCTTGTTCAAAAGGATTATACTTTGACGGAGCCTTTTTGTTACGTTGCATTACTAATGACTTAAGTCTCGACTTATCGGAAATGCTCCTGCTGCTAAAAGTTAGGGCTATTTCAACTCTAAATTGAGTCTAGTCCACTCTACCTACTTGAATTTCTACTGGAGTCGTTGCATGGATGTGTAAATTCAACTTTTAAAAACCGGAAACCTTACCGTGGGTAATTCGTACAATACTGCGTGTAAATTGAGAAGCCCTCATTCTTTCGAACAAAGCACTGCGCCACTTTCACTGGATCCAGTCCACATCTTTCTAATTCCTTAAGGAAGTCACTGCAAATACAAAATCAACATAAATGCGTTAGTTTATTGTTTCAATAGCCAGAATTTTAAAATATATATTTACGGGCACTTCTTAATGTTAGTCCGTACCTATTAAACCGATGAATTTGCTCAATATTACTGAACAGTTCCCTCACATCATCCAACTGCAACGTTTCATCGAGATTGTCCATCCAATATTCCAGATAACCCTGTAATTCATAATCATAAACATAAAATGTTAATTTCATTAAAATTAAGAAAATTAAAATTATTTATGAGCAAGCACGTCAACATGTCGCATGCAACATAATTTCAACATCCACATTTTACAGCAATTTCGTCATCCATTCCCACCAACCACCACCATTGCATCACCACCAACCATTCCTATTTTCATTCACCCGGAAGTCCTGCATTTCACATTTCAACTTCAACCCAACAACTCGTTATTCCGTCATCGCATCGCCTTTAATCTAGTCTAGTCAACCTCCAGCTGGGTTCCCTAACTAGAGTAGATTCTCACACTTAGCAGCATGAACATATAGTAAAAAGAGTGAAACTTTTCCCCATTCCTTTTCCCAACGAAAGTTGAATGGGTGCAGGTTGCACTGCAAGTGCATCATCATCAAATATCCAACAACAACCGACTTGTCATCTCCATCACCAGCCAACAAACAACATCCCCATCTTGTACCTCTCTCGCACATAATAATTTTCCCACTAACTACATATTAAAACTACGCACGTCTGAAAGCAAAGTTGACGGAAGAAAATGAGAAAACAACGGGATATTTATTAGGATGAAAGTACAATGGCATCCAGCCAGACAGTAGGCAGACAATGTAGCAGGAAGCTTCATATATATTTAGTGCTGGTATTAAAATCCATTCTTTTGTGAATTTTCATTATTATTACCACTGCCTCTGCAACATTTCAGAGAATCTTTCGTCAGCCATTTCCCTTCTCCTCCCTACCCGTCCTCCCCCAAAAGAATGTAAAACCTCCGAAGACAGTGTTTTCCTCATCATCAAATTCATCAAACTATCAACAAACCAATTTTAATCAACTGTAACGTTCGTAGAACACCATCTTTATTCCTATTAAAAAACCGTTCCACTACCCAAGATGCAGTGCAGACAAAGATTGTTTTTTATTGAACGGTTCTACAATGCAATGTTTGTAAATATCAAAAATAATAGGTTATGTTATGGTATAACTTTTGAATCATATTTTTAGAAACTGTTCTATTCTTCCAATAGTCTGAATCCGAAAAGCAATGAAAAATGAAAGCCTTCTTGTGAGCCCTGAGCAATTACAGCAATATCAAAACTCAAATCCCAGGAAGAGAAACAACTTTTATTTATCGACCCGAACCAAAACTCTCTCCATCATCAGTTTTCCTCTTCCCTTTTCTCCACCTTCACATTTTACTTTTCATTCTGTATGATTGAACATAATTTTCTGGTCTTCTGATTTCCTTTCTTTACAGCCTGAAACTATCCAAACTGCATTAAAAGATCATTATTATTGATCCCACCCATCATCAACTGAAGTAAAGGTAGAGATATCAATATCATATTAAAAACTGATATCGATATGAAATGATGATGACTACTACAATAATGAAAAGAAGAAAACTATCAATTTCCCATCCTCTTCTTCATCTTCCCAACTGCTGCGGTGAAGCATAATAAATTTGATTTACTTCCCTGAGTTATTTCACTTTTTGGGTGGTGCATAGCATAATAGCATTATGACACAACTGCAGTAAAAATTCCGTTAGCTGCATGTTGCGCTGCAGTTGATTTGATATCGATATCAAGTCAAGATATATTGGATATGTCTATTATACTGACTAGATATGTGGATGCTGATACTGATACCGGAATTTAATTTATGTTCTTTTTGTGTCCTCCATTTCAACTTCCCTACCTATAGCTATGTTGCTGCCTGCTTCCTCTTTCTTGCTGTGATTTTGGATGCGAAAAACGTTACACAATACATAATCAATATGGCATATTATAACAGGTATTATTTTCAGTCAGAATATGATCGTACCACACCACCACCAACAAAGATGGGCTTTGGGAGAGGAGCTTTCCTCCATCTTCAGTACATAAAAACCCACAGCCAAGTGGTAGCATTATGTGTTCCTTATTCTTTTTCAGACGAATGAGTACCTTTATGCCTATAATTTTCCTGTTCAATTCATTGATTCTAGTTATTACCAGCACCAGATTCAAGCTAAACAGTATTGGATTTTACGATTTCATATTATTTCAACCATCCGCTCTCTGATTTTTTCTTCATATCGTCCTTATCGAATCAATAGATGTTTCTCCATTATAAAGCGGAAGTTTAAAAGTGCACGAAACGCCGCACCAGCGAAAGAAGAACACCGACATCGCTGCAGCAATGGCTACATACATAATTCATCCGTGAGTAGTACTTAAAGCTGCACCAAAAACGACTAGATTTTCCCTTATACATAGATCGAATCGAACAAAAAATTAGTACAATAGGCCTGCTGGATATTGAATAAATACCCTTTGATTTATGAGGAAACCCCTTTACCTTCCAACTGTACTAAGGAATCGAAAAAGGGACATTTTTAATACGGTGAATTTATGAAGGTTCTAGGGTTTTCCATAAAAGTACTTATGCGTAGCATGCGTCCTTCCACTGTACAAAATGTACGGAAACAGCGATGACCGAGCAAGGACTCCCTAGCCAAGGGAGCATCAATGATGGGTTGTATACAATTCTAAAAATAGTCATTATTACGTATGATTGTTACTACTGCCACAATTTTTATTACTGGCTGCCCCGGCATTCCCAGCAAATACAAAGGGAAAAGAGCAAAAATACCGTGTTTTTATTTAGGACCCTCTTGTGTGGCACATGCATGCAAAATTGGGAACGTGCTTGGGTGAAAGAAAAAGGACAACAAATCAAAATCTGAAGCCAAACCACATCTCCCCACTGCTGGCATTCCACACTGTAACTCCGGACGGAACTGGAGCTGCAGCATCTAGTTTCATTTTACAAATATTGCCACCACTTGAGAAAGACAAGCGGAAACCCTAATTGCCACCATGTAGTGTCATTATTAATAGGACTAAAGTGAAGAATGATGTTTATAGCTGACACCCAAGAGAGGGACGCTACGTTTTTTTTGTGGACTCATTTTCACCATAAAAAAATGCTTTTAGTGTTCCAGTCAGTCTTGTGTCAACTTTTTCCTTCTTTTTGCGGTAAAAAAGAAGAGTGCACATTAAAAGCGGTAATTTTTCTCCCTTCTTTCCCGTAATCATAATGCACCCAACAGGAACAGCCAACTATAAAAATGTATTCCATTTAACTTCATTATAATGTGCTTCTTTCCCCCTGATGAACACTAACCCAAAAGCAGACAGAGATCCCTTTCTCCAAGAAAAATAAATTGTGGCAGTTTTTGTTTCTCTTCCTTGTCCCTCTCTCCACCGTTATGATTGTGACCACAAAATTTGACTCGTAATAAACGCCACTACTACAGGAAAAAGAAAATTCGAGGAAAAGGGTCTCTCAGTTTCAATTCCCGGCGGAGCTGTTTTCTATGTCATATTACAGTCCGGGGTAAACAACTGTACTGTTTAAAAAAAACTGCGCTGTGCATTTTCGCATACAAAAATGTAGCCTAAGCTGTTATTAATGGTTACTGCCTCAAACTGTATGTTTATGAATCATGTCCCTAGACAATCCAAAAATCCTCATCTCATTCCACCCTTCTCCTCCGCTTTTATGTCTTCGAGACTTGTAATGACAGTAATGAACAGGGATATTACATCAAAACAGCTTCAGTGAACTGAACTCGTCTCTTCAGGAAAAATACCAACAGGAGACCCTTTCCTTCCACCACTATTCCATCTATGCATTATACAGAAGCATAACCCCCATTTTGTATCTTATCTTAAGTGAAACCTAATAGTTATGCCGTATATTATACTTTTCCTCGGTTTCCAAACAGTTTCTATCAGATTTCTAGGAAATTCATCATGATTTGGAGATGTCAGGACCGCTGAACCGATCTATATCTTAAAAAATTCTTTTCAAAAAGGAGAATTGAATTTTGAGGGATTATGAAATGCGTTATTGTCCCGTTATATATGAATGGCTACGTGTGTGCAATGTGCTGCTACGCACATAAAAATCACTTAAAAAATAAAATATGCTTTTTTTATGAATCGTCTATGGAAATCTTAACCTAACCCGACGCAGATAAAGTTGACTTCGCTCTCTCGGTGTGTGCGCCAGTTACCCCCTCTTGTTATGATCCCATCCGGTTACGGGTTCACATGCCTTCTCGTCGACGAGTTTTTATTTTAATGTAAGTTTTTATGACTCTCTTTTCGAGCGATATAAGTCATGTCATAAAGATGGGAATCGGGGTTTAAGAGCTGGGAAAAAATCTGATAAAAAGGAATGAACTCATATATTTTATCTGTGTCAACTTGAGCGGAGTCTGTGGAGTTATAAAAAATAAGAATAAACACATTCAAAGTTATTATTAACTCATTTTACAGTTATGCACAGTCCTAAAAAAATATGCAACAAAGATGTCATTCGGATCAACAGATTTCAAATATGGAAGTAGAAAGACAGCCGTAACAAACTAATTACTGCGCACTGAACCGTTGAATTTTACAATCCAATTGAGACAAGTTGGAAAGTATAAAAGCGTTAATTGGTAATGGTTATCGTCAACTCCTTCTACCATTCACTCATTGCCAGTGGATAGCTACAGAACGGTAAAAAATAGAACAGGTAAAGTTATCTTTTTGCAAGTGTAATGGGAAAATTGATCGTGAACATCAATACCACACTGATATGGATATGCCAGGATGAAAAATGACGACATTTATATTTGTTTGAGTCAAGAAGGTCGAAATATCCACGGAATGGCTCTAATACCGATTTAGTGATCAATACTCGATACTTACAACTGTAACAGTTCGGTTCAAGCAAACTAAGCTTTGCTTGGCATGCAGGAAGGGTGAGTGAGGGTGGGTGCTTAAACGAAAGATAATGCACGTTTTATTTTCTGTGCAGGAGAAAGATGAACGATAATGTAAAGTTGAGAATGTTCCCATCCATTTTCTGGAGTATATAAAATGCACCAGCCTAAGCATTTACGTATGTACATGCGACACCCGAGTCGAAAAATTGCTAGCAGTTTCCCAACTATTTAATTTGTTTCCCTCTTTCTCCTTTCCCTTTTGTCTCTTAAATTCTTTTTTTTTCTTTCGAGAGGGGGTGAGATATGTTACATTAAAGCGTGTGACTGGTGTGATCTTCCTCCTCGAATAGGTACAAGATAAAGCCAAATGGCATGGCCAACATGAAAAATTATCAGTCAGAGTTGTAAATGATCTCATCGATCAAGTCGAGAGAAGGAAAAAATCCACCCTCGCCTCGCTCAACAGTATTTAAACTGTGTTTGCCATGTCTTCTGTGTATGTTTTTTTTCCTTTTCTACGCATAAAACCAGCGCAAATATAGGGAAAAGATCGATGCATTCATCACACCACACCACCACCACCCTAGAAAAAAAACCAACCCCAAGCCTGCCGAATGCAATTAGACTGTACAAAACGAAAAGAGGTACACTTTTATGTGAACAAATTTTTCGAGATGACGTTATTACAACAAGCAGCTTTTACATATTTTCCTTCCCTTTAACTGGTATTCCATTATTATTACTGCGATGTGGAGATGATGATGTGATGCTGATGTTAAATTTTTTAATATATTTTTACTTCGTTTTCGACATTTATTACAAAGAGAAGAAAGCTAGTGAGAGATTCTAGTTGAAACTGCATTTTTTGCAAAGAATGCACTGACTTGGCATTACATTACAACACAACGTGCAAGGGAAATGGGGAAAAGTTCAATCACTTTGCAACCACCTTTTCTTATTTCCCTCAAGACAAATTGATTATCCGAGTACCGTTGCGTTTTTAGATTGGGCGGACTTGGTTAGAATACACTATATCATTATGCGTGAGTGAGTGAGCACATCTTGTATACACCAAACCATATTACAACTTGCTGACTGACACTCTCCCGTCGTCAGTATCAATTGCCAACACACGTAACAACGTAACAATCATTTTTGCTTTTATTTAACCTTTCATCTTTCATCGGGTTACATGATGCGGTAATAAACGTAAAATTTTTGATGGGATACCCCATTCCTTTCCTAAATCAATTGTTTTCTTATCATCAGATATCACAGTATGAGACATGGATGATGATACCCAACCTAAGCCAATATGCCTTGGAGTAACTAACCACACCGCACTGACAAAATGATTAGTTTTTGCTAAGCCCAGGTTTGGGAACGGGAAGTTAACAAAGCACAAACTTTATGATTCAAATGACGACAGTCTTTATGGTCATAACTGTGTCGTGACAGGTAATATGTCAATTGATGGTGAACTCTGCAAGTACACTTTCCATAATAATTATTTGTGTTCCGCAGCAAGATACCAGACCGACATGGACATGGACATGCATTAAATATTGCAAATAATTTATAGCGATTGATACGCTTACGCTAATATTAGACAATCAGGAAATGCACAACGCGACGGGATGTATTTTTTTGCATCATTATCTAATCCGCGTAATTAATCGATTCAATAGTGCACGAAGTACTTATGAGAGAATGTCAGTATCCATTTTTATTGATTCATGCGGAGATGAAGGGATTGGCCGTTTTTTGTTGTTGTTGCTATTTTCGGAAGTGAAAAATTAGGCTAGGCAAACTTTCAATTTTGATCACATTCTCAAGATACCGCTGCGCTGCGATTATTGAATATCGATGACGCAAATTGGGCAACTAAGTAGGTATAAATACGGCAATTTATCATTCCATCCCACATCCATCTCATAGTTTGCCGGAGGCCTAAATACTTTTAAAATTAGTGAATTGATCATACCAATTAAATCAATCTGAAAAGATGTATAGATAGACCGCTTGAAAATCGCCGGTTATCTGTGATCATCATTAAAACGCGAAAAATTCCTCTGAGAATTAAAAAAAAAACCATCCATTGTTGTATATCCTGAGGGAAAAGAAAATGATTCAATTAAAAGATGTTTTTCGTAAAAAGACAACCAGAAACAAGTTGGGTTCCTGCTTGATTTTCATGATTAAATGGTGATGAGATGGATTTTGTTTAAAGTTGCGGTACGCATCATCATGTTCATCTCGCGAGGAACATGATATGATAGGGTCTTCAATATAATAACCACAATCTTACAACTCTAAATGGGACAGTTTGCCTTTTCCTCATTTCAATAAAATGACGAAAGGAATTTTAAAAAGTGCCATAACATTGCTACCGTCACTATGATTCCTGCATACTAAATAATTGAAACCAATCATCAACCCTATCATACTTGCAAATTATAAGACAATACACTTGATGGTGAGGGTGTATGATGAGGACAAGTCACTTTTTGCAATTTGCATTCTCGCATCTACGAGCATAAACCGACCGGTCAACAACAGTTGAATTTATAATGCAGCTACTTACTTATTTGCACCTCTTGCTGGGAGCAGACTAGACAATACGACTGCATTTCACATTGGTCAGTTTCGAATTTTGCACACTTGCCATTTTTGCAAATTTAACGATGCGATGGATGCAGATGTGCAAAAACATAGACAACAAAACACATTTTTCAAATTGATGAATTAATTAAGACAGAAAGGTAGTCCTCCTCTCAGTCAGTTTGTTTGTGCGTTGACAATCCTTTATTTATTTGTACCTATCAACTAGGCAAATAGGTACCTTTCACTAATAAAATCCATTCATGACCATTTTTATCCCACTGCGAATGCGCACCCAAACAAAGAACATTTTTGCAAATCAAATCTGAATATGACTGTGTCTTACTCTTAATTTTCATTTATACACATCCATCAATTACTTAAGAGAT